>CAJNOI010000502.1:17215-44412 GCA_905250115.1 Adineta steineri
ATAAAAATGATTGAGACTGATTATTACTGTGTTCGTTCGCAAAGCATCAGCAAGACATTGTACACCAAGATCTCCGATTCGATTTTCCAAAAGATCAAGTTTAGTGATTGTCTGTAGAAAATTAATAATATAGTTACCGAAGAAATAAGTACGAACTATCTTTTCTTACGGTATTGTTCCGTAGAACATCACATAAATATTGTACTCCTTGGTCCCCGATTTCATTCTCTGATAAATTCAATTCGGTGACTGTCTACAGCAGAACAAGTATATAATTAGTGGACAAGATTTGTCAGAAACTTGCATTACTTTATTGTTGTGTAGTACTTCAGCCAACAGTTTTATATCATTATCTCCGAATTTGTTGCAGCAAAGAACTAAACGGTTCCACATCTGTGTGACGAAAAACTAAAACTATAGGAAAAAATAGAGAGCTTAAAAGACCTTATCATTGCGTATTCTAATTGCATGTTGAACTGCATCACAATACACGCTCTTGTTTGAAGTTAGTTTGAGACACCTTATTGTCTGAATAAAAAAAGCAATCGATCGAAGAGTTGACATTATTTGAAAAACAAACTTTGTTCTTTTTCGATGAATCATAGAGCTGATGTGCTCCAATGTCATCGATTTGATTATTAGAAAGATCAAGCATAACTATTGTCTGAAAAACAGAAAAGGTGATTCTAGATGACTGTGATCGAAAAATTCTCACTGTATTATTTTGTAAAACGGCAGATAAATATTGTGCACCGATATTTCCAATATCATTTCCAGAAAGATTCAAGTCAGTGATCGTCTACATGAAAATAAGAAATTTAACTACTAATAAAACTCATCGAGAAAATATCTCACTGTATTATTTTGAAGAGCATTTGCTAAGTGTTGTACTCCAATATCTCCAATTCGATTATTTGAAAGAACAAGTGCACGAATTACCTGTGCCAATTGGAAAGTCATAGTTAGAAAAAGTAGTTGCCAAATATGTTACCCTGTTAGTTTGAATTCCATAGCTTAAATGTTCCATTCCAATATCGCCTATTTCATTATTTGATAAGTGAAGTGTCATTAATGCCTATGGGAAAGTTAATCTTCATAATGAATATTATTGTTAAAAGATATTACTTTGTTCGTTTGTAGTACTTCAGACAAATATTGCGCTCCAACACTTCCTATCTGGTTTTGCGACAGATTCAATGTAGTCATCGTCTATGTTAGAACAGATACATATAAACCATGAAATCATGTTAAATCATCTTACTTGGTTATTTTTTAATTTGTCAGCCAATGATCTCATCTCATTGTCTCCGATATTCTTCGAATGGAGATCCACTGATTGCATTGTTCACACTAGGTTCAAAAGTGATAAGAAAAATCTAGAACAAACGAAGATAATACTACCTATTCCGCAATAGTGTACATAGCGAAATCAGTTCCATACAACCCCGGCAACTCGAATATCATCCGGGAAATTCAATTTATTCGGCAAGGATCCCATTCCCTGAGTTTCCAAAATTCTCGCAATTGACTGCATTTTTAATTAGTCATGATTCCTAGGAGTTTCGTCGAATATCGTAGCAACTAGATCGTTTTTAAATAATTCCAGTTTGTTGAATGATGTTAGAGTTCCCAGAAATAGATGACACTGACTCCGAAATGTGCAACATTGCGGAATAAGATGACTGTTCTTGAGCTAGTCGAGGCGTGTTTAAAGAAATTTCTCTAAACGGTGTCTAATCATGATGGATATGAAAGACGTTTCCGACGAGACTTGTCGAATATTGCAGACATTTCGAATTAGTAGTCATGTCACATGTTGATCATCTTCCATTATGTTTTGCTTACTTGAATGGTAGACTACATGAATCCAGCGAACATAAGAGTCTTAGAAAATTTCTCTAATGGCGCAGATTTGCTCGTGGATAAGTGCATCTGAACGATGGATGTTCTCTTTAGATTAACAAGGGTTACAGACACACATACTCACCTATGAAAGGACCTGTGGTGGGTGTGGGTGTGATGTGTGTACGTTCTTCTCTCATTGACACCCAGTCGCACCCCACACTCAACTTTCTTTAACTTCTTTCCCAGCGGTGATCAAATTCCGTCAGTTTTGAACTCTTCAATAATTCAAAACTCATAAACCAACCAAAAAGACACGTCACGATCATAATTAAATAAAATCCTATAAACTCTGATAACAGACCGTATCCGTCCAACTCAGAGAACTCCCAGAGTTCAAGAACCCCACTAAGCTGACATAAGTCCCAAAAATGAACAAGTAATTAATTTGTGCGAGTTGCAAGAATATCAAAAAGTCATGAAGCTAAAGGAACAAAGAAATTTTGAGAACTCTTAAAAATGAAGGAGGTTGTATAACAATCAAAAGTCTCGAACGCAGGTATCATATAGATCTCAGAGGTGTTAGGAAAACTGGGAATCGAAAAAATGAAGAGTAGGCAGGGAATTCATGTAGAGCGTGTGGTGCTGAGAATGGAGTGGATGAGTATATATTATTCATATCTACACTCTGTTAGATTCCTTGAGTTCCATACATACGGTCGATTCTAGTCGGTGTATAGGTTCACAAATCTTTAAGATTCAGAACTCACAAAACTTGAACACATCTCTTTTTCCCAATGACTTCAATGTAAAACTTACCCGAATGAAACTGTTTAAATGAAATGATTTCAAAAAATTGTAATAGTCCGTAACTTTCGAATGGCGTTGTACGTGTGACTGAATGCTTTTTTCGCGGAATAATTCGTTTAGCTTGTTTTATAAAAGTAACAACATTCGTCACTTTTTTTTCTTTTTTTTCAACTACGCAGTTTATTAGGAAAGAATGTGTAAAGATTGTAACGAAGATATAGAAGGTCTACAACACATAAGAAATGTTATTGGGAAGAAAGAAAAATAGTCCATACAAAATGAAATAGATTTAAGTGCTGTGCAATTAAATATTGTTGATAGAAAACTGTATTCTTCGTAGTAAAGAATAAATATGTGTTGAAAAAAAGAAACAAAAATCTGATAAAATGGAAGGAATTATGTTATTCGTCCAAATGAATTTTATTGACAGCCGTAGATCGTCGATACCATATTGAGTGTGTTGATGGGTGTGGGTATGTTTTCTATAGTTTCACCCATACTCGCACCCACACTCAGACGCAAGAAATTCAGATGCTAAAAGAGAAATATCCGAAAGTGAGTCAAAACGGGATTCTTTTTAGTATTCTACTTCACATAGTATCTTATTCGATTGAAGAACAAAAACAGAAGAGAGAAAGAAAAAGAAGCAAAGAATGTGAATAGCGAAAACCAGATAAGATGTAACAGAATGTGTGAAGACATATGAAGATATGACTGTAACACCTCTCAACCAATATAAATGTGTGTCCACACACATTCGACAGAGACAAGAACAAGAAACAACAAGAAAAAATGCACACTAAACGAAACGAAAAAAATTGATAACAGAGAGACGCGTAATAAATCGAAAACTCTTTAAAAAAATGCTCCGGTACGACGAATAAACAATGTTACGAACGATATCGATATGTTTAATCGACTGATAATCCTATAAGAAAATTCGAAAACGTGTGGGTGTGGGTGTGGGTGGGTATGGGTGAGGGTGTGGATATGCATGTGAATATAAAAAAAAGTATAGCATCCAAACCCACCTTCACTCCACCCACCCTCCCTTAGGATCGCCAATCATATATACGTACAGCTTAATTAATTGTCTTACTTTTGTTGTGAATTCTATCAATTACAATTGAACGATTATCGCATTAGCGATCAAATATCATAACGAGCAAGTGTCCTTTCGAGTAACTATTCATACGATCAAATGTCCGCGCGCAACTGTCTTAAACCCCGCCAAAAGATGGTGTCTTAACGGCTTGAACACCCCGGGATGTTCCCTCGCCAATATATCAATGAAGGGTGTGGGTGTGCGTGTGAGTGTGGGTGGATGTGATGTGGATGTGGTGGGTGAGTGTGGGCGTGGGTGTGGTTATGGGTGTGGATATACAGTTCGTCTTGGATCTACACCCGCACTCATACTCACACACCCTAGATTTAGTATAATCTTGTGTTTTAGTCTTAACTAAATCGGGCAGTATAAAAGAATTGTCTCGAATACTATGCAACGTTTTACATATGTTCACCTGTGTTTTATCAGTTGCAAAGAAATTCATCATAGCTGGTAGAGTTAGCAGTGTTTCTAATAGCGCGTGCCGAGTGTGTTAGCAAAATGCCGGCGGCACGGTAAAATTTGAAAAGGCACGGTATTTGGTACTTTGCTGAAAAAAGTAAAGTACCTGAGTGGCACTTTGTTAAATAAAAAAGTACTTTGCTTATTGGTTATACTATAGCTTATCCATAATTTACTTTTCTTCTTTTTCTTTCTTTTCTTTTCGTTTTACTTGTAGTTGGAACCAAGATAGTTCATTCTTCTTCGAAATTTATTATCTGCTGCAGGTCGTAGAGATTATTTTTTCTCTCTAGATCATATTGTTTTTTACTAAACAGGTTATCTTATCAATTTTTATCTTAGCACATTTATTTCCTGCAATTGTTTGCAAAAAAACTTGGAAACCTTCTTCTACAAATATCTTCTCCTATACCAGTGCCTTTCGAATTAGTGTATAATATGGTAGTTAGCCCACGAAGAGTACCAAATAACACTATAATTTCATATTCTTTTGATTGACTTATAAACTAGGTATTATAGAAATATCTCGTTTCATTCGCTACATTCAGAACTATTTGTCAAAGATATTGCACTTTTTTTTGCTATTTCACCTGAAAAATATTGCAATTTATCAGTCTTTTTTTATTTCTCCCGTAAATATTATATTGGAATATTTGTAATAGATCTCGCCCATCTTGCTAGATAATATTTCTTTAAACAAGAGTCTTCTCAAAATTTAGAGTAAAAACTGACAGCCTACAGTTATTGATATTAAATACCATAATTTAATATTTTATTCGTTCGCCTCTTCTATCGGTAAGAGACAAACATCGTTTTTTTCATCGACATTACACAATCTTCTACAAAATTATTATCAATATTAAGGAGTTCTTCCGTTAAAAATATTTCGAATTCACTAGTATTTGTTGGTTTCATTTTTTCTACTCTCATTATTACAACAAAAATATTGACCTATTACTTTTTCTCTTTTGCACCAAGAACACGTGGTCGATCATTTTTGCCTTGATGTTTGAGTGGACTATCTCGTTTTAATTCGTCAAGCTTGTAATAAATAATACTCAGTGGTGTATATTTGGTCCACGATAAATAAGAGAAGTAGATCGTATGTCCCTGTTTCAGAAAGACAAAAATGAAATATAGTGACTTCTCAAATTACTGGGCGATGACATAATTGAACGAATATATACGAAACGGGAAAGAAATTACAATTTTATATATACAACATGTAGTATGTCTCTCAAGGATTTATTCCTGGAAAAATCAGTTTTATATTCATTTGTTACAGTAGAAAAATAGCTGTCTTGAAAAAAAAATTTCAAAGTTTTCTTGCAAACAGCTGTATTTATTATGATTGTTGTTGGTATGTTTTACTTCGTTTACATTATTTTTTCTGTTGAACTATTTCTTCATGAAAATATATGAATCGTAAAAACTTTGTCTATATTTTCTTGACATGTTTTTTTGACCTGTGGCACAGTATGGTACTTTGCCATTCAAAGCAAAGTGCTAGATGGTACTTTGGCTACACATTCGACGTGCCGAAAGGTATTTTACTTCAGATTCCTATTAGAAACACTGAGAGTTAGTGCGATAAAATCCTATTACATTTTCTATTAAGCTAGTTCTTGATTTTGCTAAATAAATATCATATGTCGAAGCGGTTTTAAAGAATAAGTCTTTAGTTGATGACAGACATAATCAAGATTTATTGAATAACAAAAGATAAAACGCGCGGCAAAAAGGTAAAAGAGTACTTTTTGTATGGTATAGTGGCTAAGAGCATCTACATGCCATTTAATTATTCAATGTTTCAACTGTTCAAGTATTTCACTTTTCACGTATTTAACGAAGTATTCATCTGTTCAACCTTTCTGTTACCGTTCCACTCAACGGAGACTTTAACTGTCGATATATTCGATTATCTAACTTTTTGACTTTCCTATTGACCACGTTTTCAAAATTTTAGTGTGATTATTAGAATTTGAAACTAATATCATAGTCTGAAAAGTTTTAGTTGTGGTTATTTATTATGATTATGAAATTTTTCCTTTCACCGTTACGTTACGAAATGTAGTCAAGAGATTATTGTTTGCACACTCATTCTTTCGCTAAATCGTAAACTCTGCAAGGTACTTAATGTGGTGAAGTAGATTATTCACTCTATACTAACGCTAAGGTATATGAAAACAAGATTGTTTTGCCCATCCTCAGTATCACGACTAGTTGCAAACTCTATTGAATCGATAAGTATTCGACTTCATCTTCGGTCTTCACATCTATCCACCGAAAGACAAAAAAATAACACCAAACTTACCATTTACTACTGAGTTATGAAATAATTTTCTTTTCTTCGTACGAGAGTGACAATAGTTTTTTCTGAAAAAGAAAATGTAATAATGAGAACAAAAAATATTCCATTCGATAATGAGAATGTAAGAACGATGATAGACAACTATTTTTCCGGGAAAAAGTCTGAGGAAAAGTATAAATAAATTTTTTCTTGAAGAAAAAAGTGTAATAATGAGAGCAAAGAAAATTCCTTGCGATATTAAAAATACGAGAACTATGATAGACAAGTTATTTTTTGCGTAAAAGACTGAGGTAAAAGAAAATACGTTTTTCTTAGGAAAAAGAGCATAGGAACGAGAGGAAGAAAAATACGTCTGCGTATGATAATGCATGAATGATGGTAGACAACTTTTCTCCGCGAAAGAGTCTGAGAGGAACGGAATAAATACGCTTTTTTTCTGAAAGGAGAATGTAGAAATCAGTATAAAAATATTCTTCCATCATAAAGAATATAATTAGGATGATGAACAAGTTTTTTCCGGGAAAAAAGTGTAACAACACAAACAAAAAACAATTTTTTCAGGAGGCAAAATGTAGGAATGACAGGAAGTTATGTTCGTAGAAAATGCCTGCATGGTTTGTTCACTTCTTGGAACCAAAAACACAGTGAATTCTTACAGGATCTTTGTTAAATTCTCAAGGATATAGGGCGAAGATACTGACGAGGTGTCATAGAAAATACGACTCATTTTATAAACTGATTTGACTCTTCACATCATACACACATTCTGACATTGTCATTAAAAGGTGGATAAAAAAGAGTATAATTTGAAGCACAATTTGCTTGATTCATCGTGTTACGATAGCTGGGATGTTCATGCAGATTATCTCAACTTATAAGAAATTAACGACTTGAGATTGGTTGGGTCATTTTTCTATGCCAGGTAAGCCACTTTTTTTCCTGTATATGTTCGCTCCTTCTTATGATTCTATCATATTCAGGTGGATCTTGAAAAACTATATATACTACGTTCAGACAGACTTTAAAAAATTACAGATACTAGGTTCAGATGGGTTTTAAAAATCTATGGGTGTTATGTTTAGATAGACCTTTAAAAAATTACAAGTAGTACGTCCATATAGACCTTGAAAGATTATCGTGTTCATGGAAGGAGGACAGAAAGTAGATTCGATGATGGCAAAGTAAGAACTATACTGTGATCAGCTATTTTTTTCTATATGAAGTGAGCCACATTTATTTGGCTGACATATTTAGCTCGCATCCTATGATCCACATTCACTTAACTTTAGTTGGTAATGATTTAATTATTTTAAATGAATTGTTCTAGATAGAATCGATTGTTTTTCGGTCATAAATTCCTTTCGATGGAAATGACATATACTTATGCTGCATCTGAATCCAAATATACCGAGCCAATATGCTTCGGTTGATTGAATAATTTTCAATAGTTCGTTTACTTTCAAATAAAATAATTTAAAAACTAGGTTTTATTAGTTTTTTTTGTATTCAAAAAAACTGTCTTTTCATGAATATTATGATAATTGTATAGTATTTTTATATAAATCACCGAGTATCTACTAACATAACAGGTAAAAAATAAAGTACTTCTGTTCTTCGATAGAATCGATGATAAATGTAATATAACAACGAAAAAAATGATAAAAAATACCGCTCTGGCAGAAAACTAAGAGATTTAACATTATGTCGATTATCAGCTTTAGCTTATTTTCAATTGAAATTTTACTAAAATCTTTAGAAGAAAACAAAGACAATTGAATTCGAACATGTCGTCTGGAAAACTGTGAACACAAATGTTTTCTTTAATTTGAAATTGTCTGGAGTTCTGCAGCACGTTCAATGCTAGAGTCGCTTCGAGATTCTTTTGAAAACTATAAATAAACAATGAGAAAAGGAAATATCTGGAACTGAATCGATGTATTGCGCTTAAAGTTTTTACTACGAATGTTCTTCATGCAAAGTATTTATTCGAAAAAGCTCCAGTTCGAATAAAACTTCTAAAGTACGGTTTTTATTTGAAAGATGATGATATTTTTGTACACAAAAACAGTTTATAAATCATGTAGTGAATTTGAGTTTTGAAGTTTGAAAAAAGAAAAGAATTCAGTTTATGCACTTGAATAAAGACTTATATCTCTTTTAAAAATTTACGTACATTAAAACTAATTGAGAGTGGATGTAGGTATTATGTTTACCTCTCATTTACACCCGCACCCACACCATCAAGATGTTTGCTTTTTTTTATGATCATAAAAATCTTATAAAATTCAAGACATTTCGATGTTTACACAACCCATATAATTGACTACTTTTTCAAATATCTTTCAAACTATAAACAACGTGCAAAAGTAATGAACGAATCTTTGAAGGTGTTAGTGTGAATATGTGTGTGTCCTTTGCTGATCAAAAGAGAATATTCACACCCTGGATTACATTATACTGTAATTTAGTGTTACACAAAAGATTCTTCCTTTATTTACGAAGAAAAAAATACATTAAGCAAGCTACGGCTGCAACTAAAACCGAAGGACCAGTGAGGATCATTGTCCATCGAAGTCTATTAAGCTTATTAATTTTTTCTTCCATTTCCTTTGTATCATTTACACGAGGAAAAGGTATGTTCTCTGAAGGTTCTTCTACCTCGAGGAACTCACACAACTCTTTCCATCTTCCTTCACCCTTTGTAACATCTAATACGAGTAATTTCTCTTTTGGCACCAGTTTCTTGACTCGTTCATTGTGTTGATTGTATACATTAATTGCATAGTCTTTGTCTTCAAAACGATTTTGAAATGTACCAGCCCAAACTAACTTCGTGTGCATATTAATCATTCTACGGAATGCTCCCGGAAGAAAATAACTATTGGAGAATTCAGTTGGGATACGATAGACTGTGTTTCGCATGCTATAAGAAAATATTATGAGAATATTTCGTGATATCCAAAGGAAAGAACAGAAATTATTACCTTTTGTACCAACCCTCAGCATCTCTCAGAGTTAGAATCACTTTTGCATCTGGATACTTTTCCATAAGTTGCTCCCAGATAGCTGTCGATGGCCAATCACAAGTCGCAATGTATGGATCGTTCTTCAATTGTTTTCCATCTTTGAAGATCAGATCATAATCTGTGAGTTTTCCCTCATATGCATCGATCCAAAGTTCGTTATGCGTTGGATGTTTGCCAGTTTCCTGCATGTGATAACATTTGAAGCCGAGCATATTCAAGGCCACTTTCAGAGAGGTAGTGCCGGTACGACCAAAACCAGCACCGATTACTTTGATGGTAGATGATGTGTTCTTCTGATCTGTTTTCATTCTGAGAATAAGAAATGAGAAAAGCTGATGTAATGATTTAAATAAAGTAATCATGTGTGAAGGAAAGCAGCAAAGAGTACTAAGAAAATACTACACTTGACATTCTAGTGGACCTTTTTGATCATAAAAACAGCTTCCTCCTTACTTACTTTTCAGAATCGACAGCACTGGTTGATGACATTCTTCTTATTGTTTGTGTGTTTTGAAAAAAACGGTTCTAATGAGATATCTTTTTATTAAAGCAAATTCAACAAATTAAATCTAAAAAAGAAACAAATTAAATAGAAAGAGAGAACTTTATCTTTGCTGTACTGAAAATGAAGAAGCACAAATTTCTTTGAACGTTTCAAAATAACAAAATATTAAAGGGAGATCATACGTCTTGGATCCTCTCAGGAAAAATACTCTTTGTCCGTCCTAACAAATCTAAAATAGCTCCAATTTCGGATAGGTAGGTTAACATTTCAGATAGTTTTTTTTTCCAAGTTGTAAAATTAAAATAACGATGATTTACGAAACACGCAATGCAAAATTCAAATACACATTTTTTTTTGTGTTTTTTATATATACTTCGATAGAACACGAACAGCTAATTAAGAAAAATTGGATTTAAGCTTTTGAAAAAGCGTAATGATTGAACTACGTCGAAAACTTTGAAGAGAACCAATTTTTTTTAGTAAAATGGATCATTTTTCAAAACATGCGAACTGTTCTGTTTCGGTTATTTTTTCGGATGCAGACACTTCTTAAAACTAAAACTCAAGTTTTCTTAGATAGACACATGAAAATTTAGTTTGAATGCTTCTGTCTTTGTTAGAAGGGAGAAAGAGCATTTTTCTTGAGAAAATCCGAGACTTTTCGATTACCCGTTAAATTTATTGTAAAGTAACAAAAAAATACTTGTACTAATTATCACAATGGCTATTAACTAACGAGATCTGTTACAATATATTGTAGTAAAAAGTCATCGAGTTTAATTATGTGTCACCTGTAAAACTATTGAATTTGGAAACTAATCGTTATGTCAATTTTTTCATTAGTAAATTGCTTACAGATTACAATCAAACTAGCGTATGTAGTGGTTGGTCAGAAATATCAAGTCAAGGCGTACGAACCGGTTCTGACAAGATTCGCTTATTTGTGAGATTCGTTAGCAACGGCAGGAACATATTTATTATGGACGGTACTATCTCACAAATGCATTATTCAAAAACTTACATTACGACCTTCTATAATTGTTAGTTTTACTTAAAGTATAAAAGAATGCCATACAGATAAGTTAACACGAGCGACTATCTATACCTTGATTTATATGTCTTAACTGATTATAACGCATATAATTATTCATCTAATTATTCTATTGGATACGTTAAAACATGTTACTTACCTCAATATGTTCCTTGAATCTCTAAAAATATGTTAAGAAAAAGTTAAATGTACTAATGTCCGTTCATTACTTTCTTGATTTGAATTATCGATGTCGGTTAGTTGGTGATTATTATCAATGAGAAAGATGAGGCGAATATGTCGTTGCTGTTCTTTTGTGTATATGTGAACAGATTATTCGATGCGGACGATAGTTATTCGATGAGTAGTATTCGACTTATCTTTAAATCGACCTTTGTTTTTCTGTTCATTTCATACGAAAGCTATTGTGACGACTTCTTTTTCGATGAGGAGAAAAACAACACCATTTTTAATACCTTTGCTTGCTAGAATCACAAACATGTGCTCCTCGCTTGTAGACATAGAAATAGTTGAGTGAAAAGAAAACCATTTCGTTTACCTTTTTATTGATGTGAAAACGTGTGGAAGAAAGAAAAATAAAAGTACGGCATGTATGTAACTAAAGTACGATAGGGTATACATCGTACAGAAACACGTGGCTGAGCACTCATCGTAGGTAATAAACGCAGAAGATAGTCGCTACAAAAAGTGAAATACGTCTTTTGATTTAGTATGCATGATGACGAAACAAAACAAAACATAAAAATGCTAATCAGTTCGAAAATAAAGTTCATAATACAGATCTACGTATCAATGATCATATTGTCACAGAGTGACTCATCCCGTGACCTCATTTCATCATCATCTTATGCAATATGCATAGCTGGCGATTTCTCATTCAAGATTAATTCACTCCTTCCAACATAGACCTTCTTTCGATCTTCAGAGTTAGCCATCTGATAGATTTCATAGTCTGTTCACACATATTTTTATTGAACTAACGAAGCAGAAAAAATAATTCTTCAAAAAATGATACTTCTTGTCTATGCTGGTAATTAGTGAATCTAAGGGTGTGAGTGTGGGTGTAGGTCTGAGTATTCTATTCTTTCTACAGACACCCACACCCACACCCACCCTCGACGCAAAAAGCCGAAAGAGATGCGATTTAATAGAATTGACACCGCATGTGTAATCATATTGAGTTGTGATGAACACCGATTGAACTTAGTAGATGAAGACAGCGGAGAGCGCGATGAAATCGAAGTTGACATTTCGTATGCTCCTTTTCCTTGGTAGCTCTTCATCGCTTTCCATCAAGCAACAACTCAAATACCGCTCATATGAACGCCTCTGTGAAAAATCATGATATTATTTGTTCACATTATCAGTATCTTAAAACACTCCAAAAATAGATGACACTCTTTGAGGGCGACTCGCTTCACCCTCGTCCACTCAACTTTCTCTCAAAATGGTAATCAGCAACATTTCAACACTTATTTCAAAGCTTTCACTGATCACTTATGCATGAGAACAAAAAGCACCTCACGATCAGTTCCTTACTTTTCGGTCGACTTCACAACTCGTAGGATGTGTGTGGGCACACTTTTCATTCTACTGACACCCTTATCCTCACTTACACTCACCCTCAACGTCTTTGAACACACATATATTTTTCAAGATTAATTATCGATTCTATGGTTCCGGAAAGCAATATGTGAGTGAGAGGAGGCATAAGATGAATGATCTGAACTGATCTTCATGTTTTAGTCAAAGTATTCATAAAATAGATTTAGAGGAAAACAAAATTCGACTTTTCTTTTCAAAATGATTAGAGTTTTGCGTTGATGCTCATCGTATTCAAATCAATCGATACTTCGGTCGCATTAGAAACAACATCTGCTATCGTCTCTACTTGTGTGTGGGTGTGAGCATATTATCTGTTACCCACAACCCACCTTCATAGAAAGTATATGCACTGTATTCATGATCATCAGTCACTCGTATTCGGCGTAATTCTTTAGTTTATTTCTCTTTCTATTTTTCTCATTGTTTTGTATGACAACGAATAAATGAACGTTTGTTTAATTGATGAAAAAATACTATTTGTTTTACATTTCTATCGTGAAACTTTATAGCACTAATGTTCTCAAAATCTCCTCGATTCTAACATTTTTTTTTCAACGCTGTTAACTAATTTTACAATTCCAGTTTATCGATCTAAACATAGCTATAACTTTTACGAGAATTTTTGACACCGAAACAAGATAAATATCGATTTATAGAAAAAGTCTCCTTCTGCAAATTAACACATCAAAGAATCTCAAATAGATGCTAAACTATTTGTTATATTGAAAGATAGTTTACCATAAAGATATAATCGTTATGTACAAACGGAGTGTTATTTTAATTCTTCGATATTCAGTCGAGTCAAACCGTACTCGAACCATTTCTAGCACGGTTACATCCTCAAGATGCATTCAACAAGACAGAATGAATCAATTTACGAATTCATTAAAGATCTTCAAATAGAACAGCATAAGAGCTTAATAATGGCTGAAGAACGACAAGCTATATGAATAAAATCAAAGAAACATGCAAAATATGAGCTTTTGAATCAATAATTACAGCAATTAGTTTTCTCTTTTCATGCACACGGTAATTTATTGAACTAAAACTATTTTTCTGTATCATATATACAACCACTTCTTTATATTAAGCTCAAATATCGGGATCTCATCTCTCGGTACATTCTTTGGAAAATCTGTGCCAGTATTTTATTGAACATTAAACTTCAATCTATTTTTAATTATAATAAATTAAAGAAGAATGTATTAGTGCAAAAAGACATTTTGATGAAAAGAAAAGCATTTTTATTAATGATAATTTTGAATTCATAGCGTAACAAATTAATTTATTATTGTATGCACAAGCAGAAGTTATTATGGTGTATACAAATCAGGTATGTCATATAAATGAATAAATAAATGGTAAAACAATGTTCTTTGCACCATACATATGACGTCGAATCGAAGATATTTATAGAAAATGATTTTTGTGGAAGATTATTTTTCCTGTAAATAAACATAATAATATAAAATATCTTACATTGTTTTGAAAGTTTTATATCACGTCGATAAGTTTATTTCTTTTCATCTCATTTCAGGTGTAATCACTGCTTTTTAAGAATTGATATAGACGAAAATTATGTCTCACATTTTGCAATTCTTCGTGTCTAAAAAGAATTTCTCTTGAACTTAATGAATATTTTAAACTACTTTTCAGATTTGTTTCAAAATATTTTCTATGTAGCGTATGTTGAAATTATATGTGACACTTTAATTTTTTCATGTTTGTAACTGTTTCGACTAATTGAGCGGCGCTCGAGTGGCTCTTCCAAACTTGTAAAAAAAAAAAGATACAAAGGTGTTCAAAGTGGCTTTTGATTTTTACATTAAAGTCTCACATTTAGTCTGAACATGTTCCCATGCGGAAAGTTCTCAAAAATATAGAGTAAAAAAAGGTCCTATTTGGAATATCTGTCGTTATTTATTCATGCGAAAACAATATTATAGGGGATAGGAATAGCAATTCTGGCTCTTTTTCTTATTAAAAATCTATTGTAGTTAAAGAAAAATAAATAGACATACCTGAATTTTAGGTTTTCGAACATCTTAGAGAGTTTTTTAAAAGATCATCTTATAACATTGAAAGTTTAGTTTATCAGTATCTAAATTGAACATGTTAATCCTCTTTCAATAATATCATTATTCTAAGTACGTAATTATACTTGAAATATTTTTAGCATCGATGCTAACGATCAAACTTAGGCGGTACTTTTGCATTTTCTCTTGTTGTTTGGTGGATGCCGCTCTTATGAGTTATAAATAGTTTTTAAGTAATTAAGATAATTATATAGTATGAAGAATATGAGTGACAACGTGTTATCTTGATCTATTTATTTTTATAAACAACATCAAAAAGATAAAACATGTTTTTCAAGTGATATTTTTCTAGAAAAAAAAGCAAGAATTCAGTTACTTCGCAATTCTTTGACAATCATGTCATCAAATACGAGCATAGCTGATGAAATTAATAATCTTAACCTAAGTATGCAGTTGCTTTACCAAATAACGAGTATTATTTTTATTGTTATTGGTGCAGTGGGCCATACATTGAGTATTTATGTTTTTACTCGTCCTGAATTTCTTCTAAATCCATGTGCACGTTATTTTCTGGCATCGGCTATATCTGGTAGTATGGTTGTCTATACCATTGTTCCAATACGAATGCTTCAATTTGGATATAATATCAATTTATTTATATATTCAACTTCAGTATGTCAAGTTTTATCATATTTTTTAGTGTGTGCAAGGTAGTTTCTTTGCCAATAATCTATATGTTATCAAGTAAATCTTATTTTTCTTGACTTTTAGATTACTACCATCTTGGTTTATTGCCTTAGCTTCAATTGATCGGTGAGTACTTCTCACTCCCTTACTACCAGATACTTAAGACATGTTTTAACAAAAGTGAAGATTACATTTTCGAGTCATCACTTCTCAAATTTCCTTTCTTGTGTACATAAACTCTTGTTTCATATAATGAATTTCGATATTTTTTTATAGGTTTCTTGCCAGTTCACCATCAACTGACCTTCGTGCATGGAGCAACATTCATATTGCAACTCGTGTTATATTAATAACAGTTCTATTTATTTGTCTCATTAATATTCATTATCCTCTCAATCAGACAATCGTTTTATTACCAAGAATATCTTGTACTTTCTCATCAAGTACTTATCAAGCATTTTTTTCTCTATGGAACTTGACAATCTGGAGTTGGATTCCAACTATTTTGATGTTAATCTCTGGTTTACTTACTATTCGACATATTCATCAAAGCAAAAAGAGAATAAGTCCTCAAAATAATTCACAACAAAATCAAAAGAAATTAGATCGTCATTTAATTCGAATGCTAATTATTCAATGTTTTATATTTGGATTTACGACCACTGTCTGTTCAGTTATTCAGCTTTACGTGTCTATAACAAATAATCTAATAGTAAAATCTGATTTAACCAAAGCGAAAGAACAATATGCTATGAATGCTGCAAATTTAATAGCTATTGTCGGTCCATGTACAAGTTTTTATTTGTTTACATTGTCAAGTCAACTGTTTCGTCGTCAACTGGTCAATGCATTTTGTGGGCAACGATTTTCACAGAATTTGACTACTACAAATGGAAACACCAATCCAAGAGATGGTCAACATGTTAATAAAAATTAAGTTTCCAATTTTCGACTAGATTATACAAAAAATATTTATATGTTGTATTAATTATGCTTTTTTTGTCGTAAAGATTATTTTTAATGTTGTTTGTGCACACGAATAAAATGACTTAATTACTCTGTGTTTGCAGTTTGTATAGCTAGTGACTAGGTATATATGAACAATAAAAATAAAATCGAAAAAAACATTATTGATCAATAAGAACACTAATATTGAACAAATCAAACAATGAGATGTTATTATTAAAGATTTTTCAGTGTATGATTTATATTTATTTCAAATGTGATATTTCGTTGTAGTTTACAATTTCATCAAACAAGGGTGTGTGTATAGGTTCATATACATCATCGATCAACTGAGCACCCACACCCGCCTGAGATGGGTAGAAACTGATTTATTTAAATTCAAATTGAATCTATATAAAACATTGTGTGTTGAAGTTGATATCAAACTAACCAACATCATTCACATTATGTAGTATCAGAACGTATATACGAATTAGGTTTTTCTTATCAGATAAGAATTTTTCTTTCTCTTTCTTTTTTACGTCCTTTTACGCAAATATTGATATGAGCGAGGAATAAGCCTTGCTTTTTCACACTGGTCGAAGACGAGATTACATTTCATTTTTTTTACTAGTGCATAGTAAAAATGAATATATGCCAGAATGTTCTATTGAAAATGTCTTTAGCCTTTTATCTTGGTAGAGAAATGACTTCAACTTATCGATCTTGGTGAAAATGTCCTTAGTAATTGATCCTTCTGGGAAAAAAAACGTCTTTGATTCTCAATCGTTGTCTTTTAAATATAATTTTATTGACATGTAGACGGTGTAAGTCGATGAATATGGGCTGGTAGACGAATGTGAAAGTAAATAATTCTAAAATATAAATTCACATTCATCTACTCACTCATATCCTTAATCAGAGACATTTTTTACGAAGAGGATTTTTAACAAAGTTATTCTCTTTACAGACGAAAATTTGAAATTATTTTATAAAAGATATGCTGAATAGAACATTCCTGGCTGTTACCATAAAATCTAATTCAGTTTTCAAATTCTCTATAGATATCAAAACGAATATGGCAGCCGCAAATGTACAAGCAATTACTCTGAATGATTATGACTATATAGATGAGGATTCGATTGACTGCGAACTAAAATGTTCTCTTTGTATGCAGCCATTTCAAATACCTGTTAGCGCAACCCATGTAAACATGAAACGCAGAATAGACGCGTATAATCGCGTTTCTCATTGAAAAACGCAGTGAGACGCGGTTAAAACTGAATTTTCCTGCGTTTAGACGCGTATGTATGAACAAACGCATACAAACGCAAAAAGGAAATAATTTCAATTTGCGTCTAGACGCGATCGTGTATATGATCGCTTTTAGACGCAGCTCAAAGAAGTTTTCAATGCGTCCGAACGCGAGGGTCAACAAAATCGCGTTTACAAGCGGTTGATAAAGTTTTTGAAATGCGTTTGCACGCAGTCGCATATATTAACGCGTAGGTTCGCAGGTATAGAAAATCGTCGAACGCGTTTGGACGCGGCATTAACTTAAACTGCATTTACAAGCGGTTGATAAAGTCTGTTGAAATGCGTTTACACGCAATCGCATACTTGAACGCGTCTATACGCAGTTATACAAAATATCCAAACGCATTTGAACGCGATCTTGTATAGAAGCGCACCTGGACGCAATTGTATGCATTTTTCGAACGCGGTTGAACGCGATCGTTAGTTAAAGTGCGTTTGTACGCGATCAATGAGACTTATTCAAACGCATCTCAACGCGATTTTGTATTAAATTATATCCCTACAGCAATGCAAATAATAAAAAAAGTTTATTCTACAACTTTAGCAAGCGTAGATATCATAAAATTATAAAAAGGCATACAATCTGATTTTCTATATAGTTGAATTTAGTAAGAACTAAAAGAAATTATTAGTTTAAATATTTAGTAATACATGCACGTAAGACAAAAATTCCTATGAAGATACGAACTAGCTTGTCTGAAAGCTTTATGTATGTGAATGTATCGAATGAAAAAGTTATTTTATTAGCAACTAACATAAATAGACTAGATTTATAGTTATTCTGAAGCAACCTACATACTTCTTCTTTATTATAATAATTATATTAGAATATACTTTGATCAAAATCATCATTCAAATATGAATATCTTTGTTCAAATACGGACCAACAAAGAAAAAAAAGAATTAAAAATATCAAAAAAATACACATGTTTCTGTTAGCTTTGAGACAAAAACATTTATAGAAGACTATTAATTATATTCGATAGCATCTAAAGTTTCACAAAATTACAAAATACCCTTCTTTATAAGTGTACATATATATCTATCAAAACAGATTTTGGTGGAATAAAAAAAAATACTGTGCGTAACGAAATTTCGAATATTTATTATTCTGTGTCTGGCAAAAAACGTAAAATTCTAACAATTGTTTTCAAATAGCGAATCTATAAACAATATTGAATGTTCCTATCATCAATTATTATGAATAAATAAATATCAATCTCTTCATATATTATTCTTCGATTTTGATTAAACTTTGTCGAAATAATCCCTAAATATCTAATTTAAGTGACGGATTTCAATTTTAAGAATATAGAAAAATTGTTCCTGATATTTACATTAGATGACAAAAAGAAAATAGAAAAAAAAGAAGTATATTATTCCATAAAATATGATATTCAATTAATAAATTTTGATATATTGGCGCCATTTAAAGTTGTATAAAAATTTGCTCTATAGAAAAAAAATACAACGAAAATGGTTTGAACAAAACAAAGTTTTAAAAATTTGAGAAAAAATTGTATATTAGGTTGTTTTTCATTCAAGCTAATTTTGTGTACGAAAATAGAAATATTAATACTTAAAATAAATATTTAAGTCAAGACTATTGAAATAATACATGCATTCATATATATATGAATTTGAGATTCATATACAGTTCACCATTCATATGACAACGATTGTCGTCACATGTGACTGAACGGTATGTATGCTTGCTTGTTAATCGCTTGTTCGCTTGTTCTATTCTCGCTTGTTCACTTGTTCTATTCTCACTTATATCATTCTAGAAAAATCAAAAAAAAATGCAATAACACTCCGTTGGCCTATAATGAGGTAAAGACCATCGTTAGGGGATATTGATGGCGACTCAGATCAAACCTGAGACGGATTGTGATGTTCTTTTTCAATTTTAAAATCCAGCCGAACGCGTCTAGACGCAGTTCTATTTATTATCACAGTTTATATTTGAACTGCGTCTAGCATCGTTTCAAATTCGAACTGCGTCGTCAGTGAAACAATTGATGCGTTTGGACGCGTTTTATTTCTAACCGCATCTAAACGCATTTTCTCCTTAATCGCGTATAAACGCAAGGATTGTTTCATCCACGCTGCGTATAGACGCGTTCCTATTACTGCAATTCAGACGCGATTTGAACGCAGTTGACACGCGTTTCTATACAAAAAATATTTACATGGGAACGTGTGGTCACACATTTTGTCACGTATGTATCAGTCAATGGGTCGCTCGTCAATCAACATGTCCAACTTGTCGAATGAGAACATCCACTGAAGATTTCCGACCAATTTCGACTCGTATTGTACTCAATCAACTTGAGCGACTTCTCATGAAATGTAAACGATGTAATAAAACGCATATTCAACGAGGTAACATCAGTGAGCATGAACAACAATGTCCAAATCAAACAGTTTCATGCCCGGCATTTAACATCAAATGTCCTTGAAAAGGTACACGTAATGATTTGACCGAACATATCCAACAGTGTTCATATCAAAAAATTCGTCCAGTAATCGATGATATTTACGAACATTTAAAAAATATTTATGAACCATTGGTAGATGAGCTACAAACAGTTCGGCAGCAACTAGAAAAACAACTACAGCATAACAACGAACAAAATCACTTTCTTCTTGCAGTATTCAACAAGGGGAAGCCAGTGAGTGACCGATGTTCAGGTCATTCTCAATTTGGAGGGTGTCAGATACAACGAAGTATTCAAAGGGATAAAAGTGTGAAAGTTTTGCAGTCACTCTCAGATTATAAAACAAGGATTAGGCAACAACAACCAGAAGTTTTAATTCCGTCGCGGCCAATAAATGAGTTTAACACGAATCTTCCAGGAAATAACTCACTTAATTGCGCCAATTGTCAAAATAGTATTGATCCTGGAAATGTGGCACTTCATCACTGTGAAGGCGGTTGTATTTGTCGAATATGTCTTGAGAACTATGGTAGTCTAGACAGATAAGATGAAAACTTCACTAATAAATCTTAATTGTCTGCATTCTATTATTTTGAAGACGACAAAGTTAATGTACTCTGAAGTTAAAATACTTTTACTAAAATCTAAAATAATAATAAAGAACATTCAAAGAAAAAAAGGCATTCTACATTCTAACACATCGTCTAAATCTATACTGAAAACTGAATTTTTCTCAACTTGAACGAAATTTGACTCCTTTGGATATTTAGAAAAGTAATATCTTCGATATTTCATTTATAAGTCCATCATTTTATGCTCAATTTTTTCCGACAACACTGTTTGAGAATAGATGTTGTAGATAGTTTTTTGGTATTAATTGAATTGTTTTCAATTAGTTATTTCTTTTATGAACTAGATTTGATTTCGTCAGAGATTTGAAGATTATATATTGAATAGAATGCAATTCTCCACAGACAAAGCGGCGAAAAAGCTTGAGTCAAAGTTGAGAGAATAAATCGCAACATTGTAATACATCTAACCCCGTGAGTTTTTAATATCGATTATGAATCTGTAATAAAAAATAAAAGCCAATATTAACCATGTTTGAAATGCTGCTTGTATAAAAAAAACAAATTGAAGCACATGAACATTGTCACTCACGTTGTAACAATTTTAGAATATTTTTTTTTTCTAATGCATAACTAAGGATAATAATAACAAGAAATATACTGTTTCTTGGTTGAATACATCAATTAAATTGTATCATCTAACAGAAAGAAAAGCGCGTATAGACCACATCTTCTATATTAATTGAATATTTTTCCACAAATACAGAAAATGACCTAGTCTTTTGCACTAATTATACAGTTTTATGCCTGGTATTTTATCACATATTACACAAATTGTTAAAATTATAATAAAATTCTTTACCAAATTTTGTTGAATACAACTTGCAAACTAATACTATCAAAAGTCAAAATTTTATTAACTATCATTACTCCACATAAAGTTATAGATATAGAGGTAGTTCTACCAAAAATCTTCAATAGTCAAGCTGAAATTTTCGGTGATTAAAGGTTTCATTAACTGAAGACTCATCACATCCACGCCTTCTGAACAACCTTATATGATCCATATTTTGTTTGATTACTTTTTATTTGAAAATAATAATTACAATGTCATTTTGTTATTGTCTATCATTAATGGTTCTAGCATTGAGTGCTGCTGTAATAACTTGTCCGTTTGATGGAGTGATTCGAATTTGTCTTGGCATGAATTTACTCCAACATGTAACGATCATATTGATGAATTCATACCGAAATGGTTTTGATGTTGCAAGAAACAAATAAAAAGGGACAACACTCATTAAATAAACAATAAATTGTGTAAAGAAATTAATAAATGATTCAATTTCTAATCGTTGAGCACTTTTATTGACAACATAAGATGCTATTATGCTATAAATAAGATAAGATGAATAAGGAATTGTTGTCAAAATATTAACTAAAACTTCCGAAATTACCATACGTAGAAGATATCGATCTCTTTGTCTAAAACGTACTTGAGTAGCATGTTGTCGATGAAGACTATGAATAGTGAGGGCACTAAAGATACTCATTAATATTGGTGGTAAAATAGCAACAAAAATAATTTGATAAATTGAAAAAAATAATTTGTATAAACCAAACATTCCACAGACACCATTGTTTAACTCCATAAATATAGGTATATGCATACTGGCTATTATCCATATTATACATATAATAAAAACAAATTTCTTTGCCTTTTGAACTGAATGTAATGAACGAATACGAATATTTGTTCGTGTTGCAAAAAATCTATCAACACAAGCCAGTACAACTGTATAACGAAATAATTGACTAGAAACTAGAGTACCATAAAATCTTATTTTGCAATAGACTAATGATTGTGTTTGTGGATCAATATGATTAAATCCATAAAATATTGGAATAAATGACCATGTTAATATAATTATTGCAAAAATTGAAAGAGAAATAAAATAAATAGAACTAGGTTGATGACGATACGATCGTCTTGTAAACATTATACAATTACAAATATTACCAACAAGACCCAATGCAAAATAAGTCGTCATTCCATATCGAGTCAGTGCTTGTTGTATTAATGGTAAGGTTGTAACAGCCATTGTCTCTATACTTCTATTAAGAAAAACAAAATACAAAGTCAGAGTTGAAAGAAAAATAGAAATAAAAAGAAATGATATCGTTTTTTTTAACCCGCAGAGAATATATTATTATATGATAGTGGAAAAAAGATTTCTTTTTTTTTGACAAAATTAATTAACAGTGAATAGGACAGAATATGACATACCATTATCTTTTAAAAATAGTGACGTCCCATTTTTTATTTTAAACATAGTTTAATTATTATTAATTATGAACGAATGATTGCATGCTTTTATTTCTAAAAAGTGCAGTTACCCATGTAAATATTTTTGCCCTCAAAATACGTCTGAACACGTTTTATATAAAACCTAAAATCCTGAAAATATATGATAATCCATCTCAGATCCAAGCTGAGTCGCTACTTTAAGCTTTAGAGAAATATGGATTATTTGTCGTATGTTTAATTGAATTTTAGTCTATTTTAACGTCATCTAAACATTCTTTGATTAAAAGTCTAATGAAGTTTAGCCGAATAAAATGTATGTAAACCAATAATTACGACCACATGGTTAACTTTTTTATAGCAGCAATTTTTGGAATAAAATCACGTGTGATACACACGAAAGGAAACGCGTGCAAACACGCCCGGAAATATAAGTGCATCTCAACACATTCCATATTAAGAATCCGTTTAAATGCGTCATAAAACCGTTTTTAACCGGATTTGGACGCGTTTTTGTGTTCCGTGATTATATGTGCACTTTCTCAATGAATACCCAACCATCCATCCTTTATCATCCCTATTACTGTGTGTGGGTGAGAGTGAATACAACATATCTACATTCATCCTATTTGGTAATTATAAATCAAATAAAATATTCAGAAGTTAATATAACACATTAATTTATTCTATGCAATCAAAATTTCAGTTTGTATTATTACTTATCCCAATAAATTAAATCAATATATATTTAAAAAAAGTCATAACAAATCAAGCACTTCGCTATTGACTTTAATGAAATTTGTCCTCATATATATTCAATAGTGTAGAATTAAAATCAAAATTTTATTTTAAAGTCTATTGTTTTTCAAATATAATCTATTATCTTCATTCTAATTTTAACTTGTTTGATGTTTTGAATAATACTTTGTCAGTCAGAGAAGAAAGAAACAGAACGAAACAATTAAAAGCGTTAGTGAGAGGAAAAAGAAAGAATAAACGAAGTATATCGTTCACTCGAACATCTACATGTCCACATGTTATATATTTAGATTAACGCATAATAGCCCATGATTTCAAGGTGTATCAATCAAAATATATTTATTGTTATGTTATTTATATCATTCATATAGCCATCCTTGTCTATAAATAGCATAAAATATGTAATAATCAAGATTCATCCGTACAAAACAAGAGAAGAAAGTTATTAATATTAAAATATCGAACAGCTAGAATACAACTATAATAATATTCATTTGTATTAATTATGAAATTGTCTTATCATTCTTGAGAAATCTATTGTTTTCATGGCGGACAATACAATATCATCCATAGGATCATTTGCCAATCAACGTTCTTCTGTTAATTTAGTAGTAACTCGTAAAAAGATAGTAACTAAATATAAAGATTCAATGCCTCAGTAAATATCTTTTTTGTTCCTGATTCTCTAATAATAATAATTTTCATTAGAAACAGTTCAGTTCAAACAGAATCATCATGGTCATGGAAATCATTTGTTGCATTTGGTATATTTACAACTATATCGATGATCACTGCTATTTTAGTTGTATGTTTAACTACACCAGGAAAAAGAGGTATGCTATTTTTGTTTTATTTTGGAAATATTGACATATTTCATAGATAATCCATGTCCGATAATATACAAAACACTACCTGACAACTTAGTCAATCAAAATTCACGACCACAGTCTGTAGCCTCTGGTGAATTTAATGGAGATGGTAAAATTGATATTGTAGTGGTGAATACTGGCATTGATAGCATGACAATTTTTTTTGGTATTGGTGATGGAAAGTTTACAAATGATACACAATATTCAACTGGTATAGGATCTAAACCATATTCTGTTGCGATCGGTCATTTTAATAACGACAATTTCATTGATATAGTTATTGCCAATTATGGATCTCATAGCATAGGAATTTTTTTTGGATATGGAAATGGACATTTTACACTTGAAGTAACATATTCAATTGGTATTTCTCAGCCACTATTAGTTCTCGTTCATGATGTAAATAATGATGATCAATTAGATATTATATCTGTTAATAATGGTACCAATAGTATAAGTATTATTTTTGGATATAATAATGGAACGTTTTCACGTGAAATGTTATATTCTACTGGATATGATTCTTTGCCTTTTGCAGCTGCTATTGGTGACTTTAATAATGACAAACAAGTTGATATCGCCATTATTAATTATGGTACATGTACTGTCAGTATTCTTCTCGGATATGGACAAGGATTATTTGCCTTTGAAAATATTTATTTTATTGGTTATAATGCACGACCATATTCCATAGCTGTTCGAGACTTGAATAAAGACCATAAATTAGATATTATTGTTGGTAATAGTGGAACTGGTACTGTTGTGGCCTTTTTCGGATTTGGAAATGGAACATTTGGAAATAAATCTACATTTACAAGTAATATTTTTGGTCCACAAGAGATCGTTATTGCTGATGTAAATAATGATGATGTGGAAGATATTATCATAACTAATAGTTTCAATAATAGTGTATGGATATTTATAGGTGATAATGAAGGAAATTTTTCAACACAAATAACAGCTTCAACAGGTGTAAATTCTAATCCTACTTCAATTATTAGTGTCGATCTCAATAATGATAAATATAAGGATGTTATTGTAGTTGATAAAGGTACAAATAATATTATCGTAATGCTTGGTTATAGTCCCATTAGTTTTTTAAATAAAACAAGATATTCTAATGGAATTGATTCTCCATCGTCAGTTGCTGTTGGTCATTTTAACAATGATAATCGATTAGATTTTGTCGTAGTTAATTCTCAAGGTAGTAACATAGTAATATTTCTTGCAGATAGTAATGGAGGATTTACAATGAACGATACCTATTCCACTGGATTTATGACCTATCCAAAAACGGTGGCTATTGCTGATTTTGATAATGACACTCAATTAGATATCATTGTTACATTTTTTACTGATGATGTGATAAAAATATTTTTTGGAACTGGTATTGGCATATTCGGAAATCGAACAAGTTACTCAACAGGAGTAGAATCTGGATCTCAATCAATTGCCATTGGTGATGTCAACAACGATGGACGATTAGATATCGTCGTTGGTAATGTATACGCTGCAAATATCGGACTATTTATTGCAATTGATTATAGAAAATTTGAATATCGAACAATTTATATGATTGGCAATAATGCTAATCCATATTCGGTGGCTCTTGGTTATTTTAATAATGACAATCGATTGGATATTGTCTTTGCTGCTGATGCAGAGAACAATTTAATCATTATCTTCGGTTTAGGAAATGGAACTTTTATAAATCCAGCGGCATTTCCACTTGGTTACGATTCTGCTCCATATTCAATCGTTCTTGCTGATTTTAATAATGATACCAAACTTGATATTGCAGTGGCTTGTCAAAAATTATTCAATATACAAATCTTTCTTGCTTTAGCAAATGGAACTTTTGCAAATCCGAAACCATATTTGACTCAAGATAAAGCTCCTCCAATCTCCATTGCTATTTCAGATTTTAACAACGATAAAATACTTGATATTGCTGTTGGACATTTGAATTCAAGTTATATAGGTATTTTTATTGGGATTGCTGATGGATCTTTTACAAATCAAATCACATTTTCAACTGGAAAACAAACTTCATCGTCTGTAATTGCTGTTGGTAATTTCAACAATGATGATTATATGGATGTTGTTATTGCTAATACTCAATTGAATAATATCGAAATATTTATTAGATATGATAGTGGAGGCATTATCCATTCACATACTTATTCAACTGGCTCTGCTACTAATCCGCATTCAATTCTCGTTGGAGATTTCAATCATGATAATCAATTCGATATTGCTGTTGCTAATTATGGTACTGGAACTATTAGTGTACTAATTGCGTATGGAAATATAACGTTTGCACCTCAAAGAAATTATCAAACAGGTTTGAATTCTTTACCAAAATCCATTATTGTTGCCGATTTTAATAATGATTTGGCATTAGATATGATTGTTGCTAATTTTGGTAAAGATAATATTGGTTTGTTCTTCGGATCTGGTAATGGAACATTTAAAAACCAAAAAAAGTATTTAACTGGTTCTGGTTCTCGTCCTTCTTCGATTGCTGTTAGTGATTTCAACAATGATAAACAATT
>CAJNOI010000503.1:0-44079 GCA_905250115.1 Adineta steineri
AAGTCAAGTGAAGATGATCCGTTATTGTTTTCGGTGTCTTAATACGAACTTTCAACAACAATTATGTCACTTATAAAAAAGAAAAGCGGAATGTAATAACAATTATCTACATGTATACATATCGTGTATCTAGCAGACATATTTTTATAAATGCTTTTAACAAAAATGATACAACACTTGTGTGCTGCTACCGTGTGATAAGATATTTCTTTTTCGTGCGAAATTCGTCACCATATATTTTAATGTTATGCGCTTCAAGAAAAAGATACAGAAATGCAATGATCACGAATTATATCAAACATATGAGAGTATTATAATGTAGATTATCGGATAAGATGAACTACTTGTATGTTATAATAGAAATGCAATTAAAAGAAATGATAAGTACGGGAGAGTTACGGAATTATATTGTAAGTGTCTGGAAACAAAAATATAGAATAAACTGAAGAAAGAAGTTCTTAGAAGATAAAAAAAAGATCAACGAGAATTCAGTGGCGGATTCAAGATTTCGATAAGGGAGTGGCGGTTTATAAAAAACAGTGGAAAGTAGTATTATTTTTTAGGAGAGAAACGTATAGTGTTCTACCTATTTTTGAGGGGATGGCGGTCGCCTAATAGCTAGATCCGCCTTCGCGAGAATTGAAAACTTCATAAGGACGCTTTTCGTTGGAATTTTATAATGTACTCAATACATATGAAATGCGTATTAGTGTCCCTGAAAAATTGTAGAAAATCTAGGATCCTTGTATGTACTCTATATTACTGACTTTTGTAATAAAACGAAGCGTTGATCTATGTATAGATATCAGATAAAACATGTGGAATGTCTACTTACACATTTGTTTTTGGTTGTATAAAATTTAAAGTGAATAGAAGAAGATTATCGAGCGTTTTGTCAATAAACCGATATGAAAGCGTAATTGACTATGTGCTTTTATGAACAGCTAATAGAGTATGGGAGGAGAGAGGGAGAGAGAGAAGAAAAATGCTGATCAAATATGTAATGGAAAATAAATATTGCTCATTACATATGAACCAATGAATAAACAGAACAAAATAAAAAAAAATAATTTTTATCCAATAGAAAAACAATGATAAGGACTCACTAACTTCGAAAGAACTAAGTAGTTTCGATGTTCTAGAAAGATTTTTTTTATAAGAAAAAGACTCCAGTCAAAAAGCAGAGTTTCCAAATTTTTCTAATATTGAAAAATAATCTTCACAGTTTCAAAAGAGAAAAAATGCTGTTAAATGTATTTCAAATATAACATTACAAGAATACTAATTGATTGTTTTTCTTTACATAAAAAACAAATAATACTAGTTCTTTTATATCTATAAATCAGTATTTTTTTGAAGAATGAATAATCCTATTATGAAAATTCAAAATTAACATCGAAGCTAGCGCTACATATCTAAACTCATTTTGATAGTGGAGAAAATAGAATATGAATCAGAAAGAAAATGATATACGACGACGAAGATGATGATGAGGAATGTTTACCAATACCACGACGATGGTAAATAATATTATTATTATTATGTATATTCTTTGAAATTCTCAATATGATTTAGTTCATTAATTGGTCGAAATCAATTAACAACAAATGATTTCTCACCGGATAGTGAAATACCTCCTTCTGATCGACGACAATCACGTTTATCATTTAATAATTCATTTAGTGCTGATAGTGGCATTGATGAACATATTCCAACACCTAAACAATTGATTGAGTTATATGAAAAAACAATTGAACTAGCAGCAAAGAATAAAATTAATGTAAACAATGCATTTCAACTTTCATTTGTTGAACGGCTACCTGAAATTTTAAATATCATAGGATTTGATAGCAAAATACAATTTAATAATAATCATGATAATGATGGACCTAATTTTATTAAAGTTGGATCTGTTATTGATACAAGGTACAAAATAAAAATTCTAAATATCTATTTATTAGTTTTTTTAGTGCTAAGATTTACGGTTTACGTGTTGATGCTTTACATAATGAAACACAAATATTTAGTGGAAGTATTCAATCTCAAGAAGAAGACGAAGAAGAAGAGGAACCAATAGATATTGATTCTAATCAGTTAAAAACAATGAAAAAAGCAACTCAACAAGGTAGACGTAGATCAAATTCATATATAGTTCATTCATAAAAGACGTTAAGAAAAAAAATCAGACACATAATAAAATTGTTAAACTGTTGTTTTTATCATTCTAACGAATGTATTCCGTGCCTAGATTAAATACGTGTTTTTTTGAATAGTCTAACGAGGTAATCACTTGAGGTATCCAAAAGTAAGAATATATAGACTAGAAAAGGTCTAAGAGGATATGGCCGCTGAACACAGTTTTTACGAATATTATTGTACGCATAGAAATTTTCAAAACATTGTACCTCGAAAATGCTTAGCCCAAAAATTTTGAAACTTTGTGGATGAGTTACTGTGGTTAAGGCCTTGATTTCATGGGAGAAATGCTATCCTATAGGAAAATTCTAGTAAAAAGCCGATGTGTCAACTTGCACCCATATCGTCTTAAACTTTTTCTAGTCTATCTATTCCCTACTTCTAGACAAAATTTGAGTGGAAAAGCTTTTTGACACTTTGGATGATTCCCTCGTAAGAAACAACGGTTAACCCTAATTTGATCGAAACATAAAAATGTCGAAATATAAAAATATCGAAAATCAAAATATCGAATACGAAAGTGAGGGTGTATGCGGTAATATAATATTGTGGGTGAGAGCGAAAGGTGTTTTTACTTTTGTTTTCTTTCATTCTCAATATTTTTGCTTTTCTAATTATAGAGCATTTGGCTTTTCGATATTTGTATTTTCGATATTTTGATCTTTCGACATTTTTATTTTCAAGGTTATTAGGGGGAATCAATACAGTAAAACGATTGAATTTTTTTTGTTAGGACTTCTTTTATGAATAATCCCATGTTGTTTCAGATTTAACAACAATATCAATTCCATATGAATTTAATTTTTATCCATTACAACCATCGAATATGTGCAAATGGCCAGGTGGAGTTGGATCCGAAACACTTTATGCTGAAATGGTTTCATATACTATGTATTCATCAAGTGATTTTCCTGTTGTTGATGGTTTCGTTAATTTTGATAGTCGAATTAATATGGAATATGTTGATAATGAAAGTATACTTGATGTAACTGCTGAGATTATGTGTGATTTAATTCCATTGAGAGAAATTATTAAAGAATACGAAGGAGAAAATCATTTTCTTGGTAAAGATTTAACAAGAAAAAAGACAAGATGAATTCTTTTTTTTTGTCGAAATATAGGATGTCAAATATTAAGAGAATTTACATTTAATGAAGAATCAACAGAATCATATATTGAAACAATCGATGAATGTTCAATGTTTGATAATTTAAGTAACGAAGATGACCAAAATATTTTAAGTGATTTACGTGATGAAGGAGCAAGTTTTCATTATCAAGATTTACAATCAACTTATGTAACAAAAAAAAAGCCATTCTTTTATTCTCATTTGAATAACCATTATTCATTATCTTGTAGGTCGGTCCACCGATAATACCATCAATGGATATGACATTACTACCAAACAAACTGTCATTTGTCGATTCTGTACCTAGTCTACTTCGTGAAAAGGTACATTCATATTTTTCATTAATACATTTTCTTTTTTTTTAATTTTCAAAAGACTGACCCATCCGATTATACCTATTTTGATGCAACGAAACTTAAATTATTCGCTGGACCGTATGTATGGAAATATATTAATCTTCTACCAGATCTAATTAAACCGTCATTACCAACTAATCAAAATACATCAATAAATAATAATCGTTTGGCAAAAACTTCTATTCATCCATTATATAAAACAAGACGAAATTTTAAATTAGATTTATCTAATCATGATAAACAACGATCAGTTAATGAACTAATGGCAATTAATCCATTGAGTAAATCAATAATAAAAAAACAAAAACGAACAATACTTACAAATATATCTCAACATAATCATCAATTACGACTTTCACGAAGTTTCTGTTCTATAAATGAACTAATGCGTTCAAATAATATTCCGGAATTAATTTTTGATGATAAAATACAAAATTTATTAAATAATTCTGATCCATATCCAGTACATGATGATAATTATATAGCTGATTGTAATGATGAACCTTTTGATTATAATTTTACTCGTCCAATTCATTATGATAGAATAGAATTTGATCGAAATTTTACTAAAATTGACACAAAAAAACTTCAATATCAATTAATAGATGAATATAATACTGAATCTTCCAAATCTTCGTCATTACCAATAACATTTTCAACATTATGCGTTAATCTTCTCGATAAAAATAGTCTTTCAATAGAAAAAAATGAACTTATATCAGCATTTTATTGTATGTTAAATAATTGTAATAAAAATAATTTATTTATGAAAAATAATATTCAACAAGATGATTTAATTATACAAAAACAATCATTTGATAATTCATTTCAACTATCTTATTCGCATATGATACTTTAATCTTTTTTCTCTTTTTTTGTATGTTATACAGTGCATGAATTTTCCAAGTTTTTTGATTATTTAATATATAAATTTAAAGTAAACGAGAAAATAACATGTTTGAGTTTGATGCTTGTCTCGAATCGAGATTTACATGGATACTCTCTTCGATATAATACATATGAGATGGTTTTCTTTTGAGAAATTTAATATCGTATAACATTTTTTTTCGACAACAAGCTAGCGGACTCTTTCGTAGTCAAATCTTTGAATTGGTTGTTATCATCAATAGAAAAAAAAAGTATGGACAAGCAAGTAACTCTATTTATTTTATTCATTTCGTAAGACTAATCGTTTGGATTTCTTAACTAAAATTCCGTAATTGATTTATTATGCCTCGTACATACGAAGAAGAATTAAAATATATTGAACGTATTAATGGTCATTGTTGGCGTATTAAAAAAGGTTTTGTACCTAATATGAATGTAAGTACATATATTTTTCTTTTCGAAAAAAATTTTGTAATATTAATTTAGGTTGAAGGAATTTTTTATGTTAATAATCATTTGGAAAAATTAATGTTTGAAGAACTAGAAAATTCAACGAAATTCGGTGGTATTGGTGGTTTTCTTCCTGGTATGAAACAAATTGCTAATGTTGCAGCATTACCAGGCATAGTTGGCGTATGTTTTCTTTATGATTTAAATTTATATATATTTCTTAAATATCGTTGTTTTTCTGTAGAGATCGGTTGGTTTACCTGATGTTCATTCAGGTTATGGTTTTGCTATCGGTAATATGGCTGCTTTTGATTATAATGATCCAAAAGCTATTGTATCACCTGGTGGTGTTGGTTTTGATATAAATTGTGGTGTACGTCTGCTACGAACAAATCTCACTGAAAAAGATGTACAACCCATGAAAGAACAATTAGCACAAGCAATGTTTGATCATATACCAGTCGGTGTTGGATCTAAAGGTGTTATACCAATGAATGCAAAGTATGATTTACGACAGAATAAAGTGTTGTTCTGTTTTTCATATAAGAAAGTTTTGTTATGAATTTAGAGATCTTGAAGAAGCACTTGAAATGGGTATGGATTGGTCATTGCGTGAAGGATATTCATGGGCAGAAGATAAAGAACATTGTGAGGAATATGGAAGAATGTTACAAGCCGATCCAACAAAAGTTTCCCAACGTGCAAAAAAACGTGGTTTACCACAGGTAACACATTAAAACTCAGTAGAATATTTCATTCTGTTTTTCTAACTGCAAAGTATTGTAGTTTGATACTTCTTCTGATTAACAGTATACTTCACTATATCATATGATATGTTATACTAGTTATTATATGTATTTAATGCTCATCATAATATTACTTAAGAAATATAAAGTCTTCAATTTCTCTATGTTTTTAATCGATCTTATTAGCTATTCTTAAAAACACATTAAGGATGCTCCAGATGTTCTGAGAAAATTTTAAAATTTATTGTTCTGACATATAATAAAAGCAAACTCTTCCGAACTTTCAGAGATTAGTATACATATATAGTACTACAAAGTTTGATGTCTATAGCTTTTACTATAAATGAGTACATGAAAAAACATTATCATTCACTATTTTTTCGATTTTCCAATTAGACAAATTCATATAATGGAATGTAATAACGAGAGAACAATTACTATTTCCAGGATTTTTTTATTGACGAATTTAAGCGAAAAGAAAATTGTTTTTTTACCCCCGCACGCTCGTTTTTGCACGTGACAATTCGATGTATATAATTTATCTTTTTTTAAATTCATTGTATTAACAAGTAATAATCAAGATGATAATGTTTTTTTATGTACTCATTTACAGTAAAGGATATAGACATCAAACTTTGTAGTACTCCATATGTATACTAACCTCTGAAAGTTCGGAAGAGTTTGCTTTTATCATGTGTCAGAACAATAAATTTTAAAATTTTTTCAGAACTTCTGGAGCACCTTTTATAGACAACATTAAAAAATGGGTAATTTGACGGAAAAATAAAAAATTAACTATATGTTCTATTTTATAACTTTTCCAATAATACGTTTAAGTTAAGATATAAGAGATAAGTTAGAACAAAAACAGTTGTATTTTTTTATATTTAAATGTAATTAAAGTTCTGATAAAAACTATGCTATCGATTTTTTTCTGAAGTTAGACCATGCAAATAGAACAAACAAAAAATAACAATAGTCTTAAGTTAATAAAATTCAGTTAATACATGCTATATAAATATTTTGATTTAGTTAGGAACACTTGGTGCTGGTAATCATTATGCTGAAATACAAGTTGTTGATGAAATTTATGATCGTTTTGCTGCTGGTAAAATGGGTATTGATTTTAAAGGACAAGTATGTGTTATGATTCATTGTGGAAGTCGTGGTCTTGGTCATCAAGTGGCTACTGGTAAGAAGAAATTATTTTCATTTTTTTAGAAAAAACAAGCATAATAAAATTTTAAATCTATAATAGATGCTCTTGTTGCTATGGAAAAAGCTATGAAACGTGATCAGATTCAGACAAATGATCGACAATTAGCTTGTGCTTTAATTCAATCTCCTGAAGGTCAAGATTATTTAAAAGGAATGTATGCAGCTGCAAATTATGCATGGGTTAATCGTTCTTCAATGACCTTTCTAGCACGACAAGTGAGTGAATGAATGCGAAATAAAGTATTTTATCTTCATAAAAAATTTGTATTTATAGGCATTTGCACGATGTTTCAATTCAGCACCTGATGATCTTGATATGCATTTAATCTATGATGTATCACATAATATCGCTAAAGTAGAAGAACATGTTATGAGTGATGGTAAACAAAAAACTTTATTAGTACATCGAAAAGGTGCAACAAGAGCTTTTCCACCTCATCATCCACTTATTCCAGTTGATTATCAAATTACAGGACAACCTGTACTCATCGGAGGTAAAAATAAATGTATGTAATAATGATTTTTCTTAAAAATAGATCTTTAGGTACAATGGGTACGTGTAGTTATGTTTTAACTGGAACTGAACAAGGTATGAAAGAAACATTTGGTTCAACTTGTCATGGAGCAGTAAGTTATGCTTTTTATTTTTCTACTTAAACAAAAATTATTTTTTGTCTAGGGTCGAGCTTTATCCCGTGCTAAATCTCGACGAAATCTTAATTGGTATGAAGTATTAGATGAATTAAAAGAAAAAGGTATTGCTATTCGTGTTGCATCACCAAAACTTGTTCAAGAAGAAGTATGTTTTTTTTTCTTTCTAAAACTATCATTTTTATCCGATTTGTTCTATTCTTAGGCACCTGATTCATATAAAAATGTAACCGATGTTGTTGAAACATGTCATGCAGCTGGTATTAGTAAATTAGCTGTTAAATTGAGACCGATAGCCGTTATTAAAGGATAAAAATCTGTTTTTTTTGCTTATTTTATTCACGCAGTACGAGATCAATGTACAGTGATCAATGTACACATTGTTTTTTCTTTGCTGTTATATTGTTTTTATTTAGGTGATGTTTTCGAACAACTTATTATACTTGAAATATATATAATCAAGGCTAAAAAATAAAACTAGGAATTTTAACGTTTTTTTATTTCTATTCAGTTTATATATATTCCTGAACAATATTTTAATATCGAATAAAAAAAAGTAAACTTTGACCTACTTAAAATAACCTCTTATATAAATTGAAATCGGTCAATAATGCACTTGTTGTCATCTTTACTGTAAAAACACAAAAACAGATAAGATAATACAGAATATATGAAACGAGAGACTACTATTATCATAATGATAGAACATAAAATTCTGTGTATGTCATGAAGAAGAACATCTGAATTCGTCATCATGACTTAATGTTTATTCTAAAAAATATAAATAGATGAGTTCATTCGATGAGATGACATATATATCAAAAAATGATAAACGACGAGCAAACTTCTTTACTTCACTCTAATAAAAAATCGTACCACCCTGGCTTTACAATTTGGCGTAGATGGCATGTTCGTTTTGCTGCTGTTGCTATTTTTATGTCAATAATTAATGTTCTATTTGCTAGTGGACAATCAATTGGTTTAGTATTATTTCTTGGAAGTTTTAATGGACTTACAGGAGTATATTTTGTTCTTTTCTTTTGTTCACTTTCATTTACAATAGTATTCAGTTTATTATCAGTATGGTTTGGTTTTAAAAAACAAATAACACGTTCAATGGTTGCATTTCGTTGGATAAAATTTATGCTTTTAGTTGGTGTTTTTGATGCTGCTAATGGTTTTTTAATCGTATTTAGTTCACATGGTAGTCGTGTACCACCGGCATTATCATCAATTCTTATTCAGATAATAATTCCATTTACATTTATTTTTTCAAAAATACTTTTACCTAAAACATATCATTGGCGTCATATATTAAGTGTATCTGTTGTATTAGTTGGTATTGCATTTAGTCTTATACCAACATTTAAACGTATGCATGATGGTACAACACAAACAGAATTAAAAGATGGTTGGTATTGGCCATTTATATTTATATTCGGATGTATACCTGGTGCTTTAATGAATATTATTCAAGAACAATTACAAATGAAATATACTCAAGAAGCAAGAGAAAATCAAAGAACAATTACAAGATTTTCAGTTATGTATTTTCAAGCTGTTGAATCAACATTTCAATTTGCTACAATTGCACTATGTTTTGCACTTGATTTAGTACCAAATTTTGGTACATCAAAAGATATTACGTCATTTTGGAGTTCATTTTCAAAAGGTTTTAAATGTTTTTTTAATGATAGTAGTCTCGGTACTGGTAATCGCTGTAATTATGCAGGTGGTACAGGTGCTTTATTTATTATATCATATTTAGGAACATATATAACAAGTACATTTCTTACTGATCATGTATCTGCAAATTGGCTATCAATTTTATCATCGATTTCACCATTAATATCAACATCATTTTGGTTTATTTTTCCTGCAATTAATAAATGGGCTGGTGTAGGAGATATGACTGGTTGGGATATTGGATTTAGTCTTGGTGCATTACCAATTATTTTAATTGGAATGTTTTTCTATCGAGGTGGAGGAACAGATAGAAAAACAGAGGAAAACGATCATTTTATCGATGAACATCCTGTAGAATTATTTTGGTAGATTAATTTTTTTTTATATAAATAAAAATCAAAAATCGATGATTCAAATAGTTAATAATAACTGAAATTTATTGTTCTATTGTTTACAAATATTGTGTGATATATGAGTATCCATTTGACAGAAGAGTATTGAATTTAATACTCATTTTTTTAGAGATCAATAGGCTCTATTTTAAATTGAATCTAAAGAACTGTCTTGTAGACTTTTATCGATTTCTATCAATCACATTTCCGAATACTAACAATATCTGTTTTGTTATTGAGATGCATTCTCTTTGAAAAACAAACTTTGAACAGACAACTCAACTTTAAAAACCCGAACCAGTAATACAGACCAGCTATTTCTGTTGAATATTCAACCTCTAATATTGATATTTACATTCTTGTTTAAAAATAAAACAATTTAACGTACTTTATAACGTACAGAATTTTTTAGTTAACTCATCAGTATATGAGAATATCGAATGATAGTTCTTTTTACGATATCGACTTATACTGTCACGTATGATTCTAGATAAAAATCGTATCATTAAAAAACCTTCTTAGATAATGAATCTAATACATCAGAATGAAATTAGCTACTAAGATTTTAAAACACTCACACCCACCCTCAAGATTCGTATTTCAATATCGAACTATTTTAAAAATACTAAACCATTGTTAAAAGACTACTGAATGATATTGAGTTTTTTTAAGGTCTTAAAAATACTCTTTTATCGATGAATAGATACAAAATTAAAAAAAATAATTTGTTATTTATTTTAATCAAAACATCTTTTTTATACAATAAACCTATAAACAATAACCACAGCTGTTCATTGTTCTATGATTGGTTAATGCCGCCCTTGTAGTCGTATATGAAAGGAGGCTACCAAGTGGTAACTATTGTATTGGATAAGAAATCGAGACAAAAACATATTTCGTCGTTGATTTAATTGTCATTTACTTATTTGTTATATTTCATCGAATATTTAAAACTAAACTATGTCGTCTACTAACGAAACGAAAGATTCATCTATTAATAATAAAGGTTCAATTGAAGGTAAACAAAGCCCTTCTGATGGTGTTGATACCGGTTCAAAAAAAAGCCGATACACAAACTGGTCGACGAGCAAGTTCACATGAAGATACAGGTGTTGAAAAGCTTGTTTCATCAGGTGGTTCAGGTGGAATACAAGTCCGTGATGGACAAGGTTATGAACATTATGCTCAGCATTAACGCAAGCAGAACATTTAAAACATTTATTCTCTTCTAGTTGTATACACTCCCACTAGTGTGAATTTTTAGTGTTACTATCTTCACATGAATGATGATTTTTTTATGTAATGATTTGAGAAAAAAAAAATAGAATGAAAAAACCAATAAACATTTATGTATGACTGATGTATTTAAGAAAATAATCTTTCTCATCAAATTTCAAGACATTATCAAATTCATGGTTATATTAATATGCAAGTCTTATCTTATATACTTCGATAGAATTCATTTAAACTAAGTTATGATATTTATTTTCAAAATGATGTAACAAAGCCAAAAAGAAAGCAGAATCCATTTCAATTGACCTTGAGTGACTGATTTACAGTATAATAAGATAATTCAGCATTTTCTTCTGATACTATTCTATTGATCAAATAATGGGAAAGTATTGCATATATATTATTATTCTTTTTTATTTTAGATATATCTGTCCTTTAACTTAGCGTTCTTATGCTTATATATTCTCCTTTTAACTCGTTCTACAAATAGGAAACATTCCAGCTGTGTAAAATAACATTAGCATTAATACTTTTATCTGATGAGTCATATTTTACAGCCTTCAACTATTATCACTCTTCGCTTGATTCCATCATCGCTACTATTATCAATAAAAGACACGAACGTCTCGAGGCCATCGCTATCCATGATGGTTGCACTCAGTCAACAACGAATGCTACATAAAGCAAACAGGTTTGTTTAGTTATACTTGATGATATATACACAAGGGAAAAGAGGAGGGACAAGAATATTATATCAGTCAATGATATTATTCCTGTAAAATAAATCGTTAATGGTAATGTACAGCTGTTGCCTTGAAAACATTCGTTATTCACTTAAGAAAAGAAAATTAAAAGGTGAATATCGAATTTTTTTTTTTCGTAGAGAAAGATGATATCTTTTTTTTTTCTTCTATACGATCATATATTAATAGTCTATGCGATATTTTCAAGCAAAAAAAGAAAAATTGACAAGTAGATACACGCATATAAAAGAGAGAGAGAGAAAAAAAATCCCCCCGCGATAGTGATTCTATCAAAATATAGTCGTAATAACCGCAAAATGAAATAATTATTTGATGGTTATTTTTTTGCACTTGGAATATCTGATTCGATGAATTAAATGGTAAGATAAAGAGAATAGAAAGTAATTCTTGTTAACATTTTTTGTCGAATATGTGTGGAACATATGTGGGAACAAACCTTGAATTCCTATTGATTTTGTTATTTCTAATGAGAATATATTCTAGTCGAATGGCTTCATATGTTGATATGTCCTTGTTCGAATCTTCCCAAAAGCACCGTTTCTGATTCGATAAATTTTATCTATGACAGAAATAGTCGTCAAGTGGAAGAAAAGTATAATTTAGGCTCTAATGGGTGAGAGAATCTTCGCCTACTTCGGAGATAGCTCGCAATCATTGTTGCCACATTTTTTCAAACAATTATCTTTCTTCTTATTTTATTATTATTATTATTAGTATGACATATTTCTTCATATGTATTGATTAGAAAAAACGGTTAGAATGTATCTATGTTTTACCTATTAATATATTTATATGCGTTTAACGGTTAAAACACGTGCCCATATCCCTGGAGAATAATTATAAGATATTAATGTGTAATAATAAATATGAATTTTGTTTTTTTTGTACGAAGAAAAATAATATTTTCAATCACTAAAACAAACACCTGTTTTCTTTTCATTATGTTTTATAATAAACGACGCTGATCGTTACCTATCATATGTTTTTTTTTCTTCTTACTAAATCCAGCTAAGCACAATGATATTGATTCAAAATATTTATTTCTATTGAATCTGTCATTTTATTTAGTGAACCGGAACGTTTTTTCGATTGGAACCATATGCTTTATTTTTTTTCTTATTATCATATTTGGTTTTTTTTTTCTTCATATGAATAGCAAGCGAAAATGTAATGCTTTTATGAGTATTGCTTAACCGGTAAGACTTCGTTGATGACTATTTCTATTTATAATATAGTAAACTGCGTATTTTTAAAATAAGTTTATTTCGTCATGTACCCTTTTTAATATCTCACCATGTTGTCGTTTTTCTTTTTCGACTCGAAAAATCATTCGTTATTTCGCATATAAATTTTTATACTCCACTTATAGAAAAACAAAAAATAACAATTATACTATTTTTCATACGCAAAATACACGTATGTATTTTCATTATTATTTTTTTGAAATTATCCATTACTTAGATGAAATTTATAATAAATTATCTATGAAATTAACGACCATGAATATTTAAAGCTTAATCAGATGTTGTTATTGTTGTTATCGTTGACTATTTATTCTATGTGGTATTCTCTTGTTTTTGTCACTATCTATCTTGAAATACAAGATAATAAATGAAGTACCATCTATTGTTGTTATTAGTCAAACATACAACATATGCATGCATACTAGCAAAAAAAACCAGACGAACATATATATGCCTGGTATGGCAGTTATGTGTAGATGAGATGATCGCCCACCTTTTTTCTTTCTTACTTGATTTTTTAAGACATCCCACCTATTTTATCAAAGAACGAAAGATTATTTATTTCGTTCTTTATAATTACTGAAAAGACAAATAGAAAAATGTTAATCTATGCATTTTCTTTCTTTAGTAAAAAGAAAAAAAAAGAAGAAAGGAAGAGGCAAAGTTAGTCAAGAAATATTTATTATAACATACCATCAATCTTTTTGTTTCTTTCTTTGACTCACTCGAAAACATACTATATATATGAATAAGCATTTATGACATCTTTAAAATACAATAAATACCCTTCAGACACAGGTTTTTCACTATAAAAAAATCAGTTTTTTCGTGTGTACTTCTTAGTAACTTAGAGATTTGGTGGTTTCTTTTTTTTTTTTGTTTTTATATTTAAACGGATAAAAAAGAAAAGTGTAGGTTAAGTTACGTTTTTTTGAAGGATATTAATAGTCTTGATCAATGTATGCATAAAGTCATCTGAAAAACAACTTGTTATTCTCGTATTAAAATAAAGAGAGAAAAAATATTTTTTTAAGTACCAACAACATATTATTGAAACAGGAAAACTGTAAAGAAATGATGTTATTATTGATTTAACTTTTAATGTGAAGGATAAAAGTAATTCATTTATTTATTTTAGGCCGAATTTTATTGGAATGCTTCAATGGTATCAGCAAACAAGTCGTCCATCAACATCATTTAAATTAGTCTGAAAATGGCTATGCATTTAACAGTCGAGCAGTAATGCTCATCGGGCGTTCTCTGCTCATTATTATTACTATTATATTTTGGACGTTTCTATTTGGTGCTATAACAAGTGAAAATTCCGATGAACATCATCATGAACAATTAAAATTAATTGTTGTACCTATTCAATCAACAGCATTATCTGGTTATCAAACTGAATGTCATGAATCTTGTATTACTGATTATTGTTATCAATATGCTTTATTAAATAAAAATTGTACAAAATTAATACGTGATCATTGTGATTGTTGTACTGTATGTCTTCGAAAAGAGAAAGATATATGCGGTGGAAGATTCAATGTTTATGGTATATGTGAACAAGATTTAGTTTGTTATAAATCAAATAAAACAATAACAACAGTAAAAAATCTTCATGAACAAACTGGAATATGTGTTAAAGGTTAAATTTATATGATTTTCATAAAAAAACGAAATTTTTTATTTTTTTATCTTTTTAGCATGTGTAAAATTTCAATGTTTATCAGTTATTAAAAATAATGAGAAAACTTGTGAATGTATAAATAGACGTATACCGTGCGATAAAAATCTTAATTATGATACAAGAGATAATTGCCAAAATCAATCAATATTTCAACAGGAACACGAATTAAGTTCTTTGAAGACTAGTGATGGTAAAAAATAAATTTTTTTTTAATTTGTTATTATAGAAATGTAATTAACCATAAAGAATCTTCTATTACCCAGTTTGTTTATGGTACAAGATATTTATTTACCATAGTAAACCTTGCGATCTAAATGATCCGGAGTAAACAGTTATCCTAGAATAAATGTATCGATCTGAAAATATATAAATAGAAATCGAATAAAAATATTATGCTAAGAATGATTTATTATATCATAGATAGACACAACAACTATTAAAATGTCGCTTGTAATTTAAGTAATGTAGCATTAATATTGATAAGAAAATACTAACATTTATTAAGATTATCTTATCTAAATATGAAATTTATTTTTTTAGCCAAAGACTCAATTGATTGTTCAAAGATTATTTGTAATACTGCACCAATAAATTCATCAAGTTGTCCATCGGATAGTCATTTTATTGAAGATCATACGTCTCTATTAGGAACATCATCATTGACTCTTTCAAAAACTAATATTTCATCAATTTGTTGTGAACCACGAGGTCAATGTATATGCTCATCTTGTCCAAAAACTATATGTGGAGAAAATTCTATTATGCAAATATATCGTATAGGCAGCCCATATATTCCAGGACAATGTTGTGATAAATTTAATTGCATTACGAGTAGGTGAGACTAGGGGAATATATAGACAATAATAATCATTAGTTTGATTTGTTTGTTTTATTCAATCAAGATTCGGAACAATGTTATCATGATAAAAAAATTTATAATGAGAATGAAACATGGTCAATTGATCAATGTACAACATGTACTTGTCGTGCTGGACGTGTTGATTGCGCTATGATACAATGTCCAACCTATACACATTGTGGATATATGTATAAGCCAGAAAATGAATGTTGTCCAAAATGTGGAGGTTAGTTATTAAAAGTATTATTTTTTCTCATAAAAACATTATATAATTAGGTTGTTTAAATGATCGTCTTAATGTTCAACATATGAATTCTACTTGGATTGAATCCGATGGTTGTATGCGATGTTGGTGTGAAAATGGTCGATCACGTTGTTTAGCTGAAGGATGTATAGCTCCACCATGTGAAAATCCACGTCAAATTGCTAATGTTTGTTGTCCGGTATGTGATTATGAAGATCAAAATAATTTCGAAAAAAATCTTTCTATCATTCAACCTATATCAAAAACATCAATTTATAAATGTCCAAAATTAGATAATTGTTTACTTGTTTGTGAACATGGTTTAACTAAAGATGAACATGGTTGTTTTCAATGTGCTTGTTCAACTATGTCATGTCCAACACCATTATGTACGATTAAATTTGAAAAAGTATCTAAACAATATTGTTTATGTTCATCACCACCTGGTTTAAATTGTGGCGAATTACATTGTGATAAACATTGTCCATATAGTTATTCAATAAATGAACAAACAGGTTGTCCTTATTGTGCCTGTAATCCATGCCCACAATTAAGTTGTACAAAAAATTGTACTTATGGTTTAAAAAAAAAATGAAGTTGGATGTCCAATATGTGTTTGTAAAAGTAATGTAACTTCAACTACAGCTCTTATCGTACATTCATGGCCTCGACAATGTCAATCGGGTTTATTTTCTTATTCAAATGGTGAAATATGGTTTGATGGTTGTCGACAATGTTTATGTCATAAAGGTGAACAATTATGCGCTCTTATATCATGTCCAGCACCGAAATGTTCACAGCCTATATTCTTACCAAATCGATGTTGTCCTTCATGTCCAGGTTAGAAATCTTGTTTTTATAAAATTTAAAAATATTATTTTTTTTTTTTAAGATCCCGGTCTATTACCAGAACCAACTCCATCATCTCAAGTATGTTACGCCAGTCAATATGTAACTGGCGAAGAACTTGAATTTGATAAATGTACAAAATGTATGTGTTTACATAACATTGCATTTTGTAGTATCTCATTATGTCCACCACTTTCTTGTTCATCTCCTATTTATGATTCATCATTATGTTGTCCAATTTGTCCACCATCATCTGAATCATTATCAATAATTGATAATAAATTAAATATTGATGACGATGTATGTATACTTGATAATGGTATGATAAAAAATGCAGGTGAATTATGGACAAATAATGATTGTCAATCATGTTTATGTCCACGTGGTGGTAATGGACAAATCGAATGTTTCTCACAAACATGTAAACAAGATTTACCATGTTCAAATCCTATCCTTAAAAAAGGCCAATGTTGTCCTTTTTGTCTTCCACCAACAGCTGCTGTAGCTGTTTGTATTTTTAATTTTATTCAATATCGTTCGGGTGAACATTGGAATGTTAGTTAAGAATAATTTCGATTATTTCATTTTGTAACATATATCTTCTTTTTTTTTGATATTTAGGTAAGCGAATGTCATCATTGTGAATGTTTACTTGGAACAATTGTTTGTCATCAATCTAAATGTCCCCAATTAACTTGTACTCAAACAGTGACATTATCTGGTCATTGTTGTCCAATATGTCGAGATCAATTATCCTTTTTCAATAATCAAGACAAACGTATTTTAATTTAAATTTTATTTGATTTATGTTGATTATAATTTTTTAGTTCAAATATCTTCATCCCGTGTTGGCTTTTCAATAAGCATTGTACTCTTAATTATTAGTTTTATTATCATTCTTGTTATTATTATTATTATTCTTATTTATTTTTTATTACATGGAAAATATCGATCTTCATCATCATCATCATTAAATCAAATATCAAATAGACATCATCATCGTTCGCCGAAACTTGCTCATCAAAAAAATATAATTAATTCCAAATCATCACATTTATCTCCTTATGAATATGATTTAATATTAATGCCAAATGATATGAATAATACGAAAGGTATATTATCATCATCAAGTAATAATCCATTAACATCACTGGAACGTATATCATCACATTCAATTATTGGAACAAATACAACTGGTACAAGTTCATCAAATACAGAACTTGAACCAATTATATGGAATGAAGATGATACAATTATGATTCATGGTAGTACAAGTAGTAATGATGATGATTATGATCATGAAACAATTAGTACTGATAATGAAAAATCTCATCGACAATATCAAATGATAAATGGACCTCCTACTATAATTTATGTTTAATACATTATATTTTTCAAGATGATGATCTTTTTGTATATAGAATATTTCAGATAGTTATGGCGATTTTTTGTTCTATTATAGAAAAAAAAAGAAAAAGAAAAGATGAATGATAAATGAAGTGTATATGTTTAAGTTTAAAATTACAGCTTTTATAACATACATATATATATATTTATATATATATAAATAATAAATAAATGTTATATTGAATATTCATACATGTTTTCTTTAATTTATCTGAAATGATTGTAATATTATGCTGTTCTTTTGAATAATATTCACTAATATTTATTTTATTTGTAAGAAATATTTTGCTTGAGAAATGTTTTTTGATTCGAGCATTTGTAAAAAAATTCAAATAGATCGATTGTTGATCACCAATATGTTATGCATTGAATTACAATTTGAAACATATTGCACTAACTCTTTGCTTCTATGAAACATGATCTAAAAAAGTAAATGTCGAGGTATTTAAGAATAGAGATTTGTATCCATTCCCCGCTTCTCTCCATAGACATTTTATTAATTAATCTAACATGAGTACTCTGAGGCTGATTATTAATCTCATAATTAATAAGAGTTAGTAATAGAATACTCGTGGCAGACACGTCTACTAACCTTCATTAATAAATAACCACCGACTGTATAACAATACTGCTGGTAGAAACTCAAGAACTATATGAACGCATGAGTAAAATAATATTTTAGAAATGTATTCCAAAATAATTCGATCATGTTTTCATATTTGAAATTGCTCTAACAGCTTTGTTTTTTCGAAAGATGCACAAAATATATGTATTGATAATAAAGCACTTCTACAGTTTTTTTTGTCAATGTAGAAATATAGATCATTTCATTCTAATTCTTTCCTATTTAGATTATAAAATATATAATATTGATGTATTCATCAATTATTATTAATCTCTTTAGAAGTATTTATCGCCAACTCGAACAATATAGTACAATTATTTGTTTGATAATTTATCTAAGTATGAAATTTCTAATTGTAAATTTTGATTAAATCTAATTACTTTTCAGTAATAATATTATGGTCATACAATAAATTCTATATCAATCGATTATTATACACACGTAACAAATCTATGCGACATAAAACAGTGCTTATTACTGGTGGTAATGCTGGTATCGGTTATGAAACTGCGAAAGAACTTCTTCGACGAGGTTTGATTTCTTATTTAATTATATAAACCTAATAATTTTGTATTTATCTAGGTGCACGTGTTATTATTGCTTGTCGTAATATAAGTAAAGGTCTTCAATCATTAACAAAACTTCATTTGGAAACAAAATGTAAACAAGATAGTATTCGATTAATGGAATGTGATCTATCTTCTTTTGAATCTGTTCGAAAATTTGCTAAATTATATAATGCAAAAGAAGATCGTCTTGATGTATTGATTTGTAATGCTGGTCTTATTTATTCACCGAATATTTATACTAAAGATGGATTAAATTCAATTATGCAAACAAATTATCTCGGTCATTTTTTATTAACAAATCTATTATTAGATAAATTAAAGCAATGTCGATCAAGTCGAATTATTAATGTTTCATCAAGTGCACATAAATGTAATAAGAAAAATTAACTTAATAGTTTATTTATTGTCTTATAATTAATAGATCCTCCAACAAATAAAGGAATAACCGCATTAGTTAATTTTAAAAGTGATGCCATATGGGGTTCTTATGGCCCATCTAAAGCATGTCAGATTTTATCATCTTACAAACTTAAACAAGATCTATTAGGTAAAATTTATATCTACTTTTTTTCCTCCATTGAATTGTATTCTAATGATAGATTATGGTGTTGATGTATTTGCATTAAATCCCGGATGGATATGGACTTCATTTCAAGATTCATTGCATCCAGCACTTGGCACATGGCTCTTTGTTATTGTTTATCCGTTGTTAATTATTGCAAAATTTATCTTTGGTAAAACACCATTGACAGGTGCACGTACAACTGTCTATTGTGCTGTTGAACCATCTTTGAAAGATTCATATATTTTGTATTTTGAGTGAGTATATTTCATATTAAGCATACATAAATAAGTAGTATATATTTATTAAGGAATTGTGCTCCGGCCAAACCTAGCTCATTATGTACGAATAGTGAATCGGCTGAATATTTATGGAAATTAAGTTGTGAAGCTGTTGGACTGTGATCTGTTTTTTTATCTTTTTACATGTTAAATTATATTTTACAAATAAAAATAGTGATATGTAATTTGTTACAAATTAAAAAGAATTATCATATTCGTTTTACAATCATAAACATAGGTTTGATGTTTAATAATGTTAGTTCAGCATACACTTCTGGTATTGAGTAAGACTCGTTTATATATTCATTAATGATATCACTTCAAGTCTGTGGTGGATCTAGGATTTTGGAAGAGGGAGGGGTAATTGTTTTTGAGTATGGAGGGGCGATACCTGAGGAGGGAGGGAGAGCGATCGTGGCTAAAAGTTATTTTTTGAGTCCAATCGAAGTAGTGTGAACCTATTTTTGCTGTAAAAAATCAAAAAAAAATTCGGAAGGAGGCGATCACCCCCCCCCCCCCCCCCCCCTAAATCCGCTACTGCTTCAAGTTATAGTTCAGAGTTATATTAACTTATGATTTGATAGGTGACTACGTTGAGTTGCTTTTTTGGCTAGAACAGGACATTAAAGTTATATAATAGAGGTCGATAGTGTCATATCATTTACTTTTCTAGCTATCGATTGGTGAATTGTTATTAGATAATATTTGCTTTTTTTATATTTATTAATTAGTTATATATTTTCTAGATGTCTGTTCTAAAAATTTGAATAAAATCTCATTTTATAATAGATATAAAATAGTTCAAAAATGACTGAAGCAGCAACAACAGTAGCAACGATAACTGCATCATCGACAGCATCTTTATCAACGATTGATAATTTATTTTCGATAACTCATCAATTCTTCAATGAGTATCGTATTACTATCTTTGTTCTTACTGGAACAAGTATGATAGTCTTTTTCTCTCTATATATTATATTCCTATTTATGAGTATATTTTCAGTGATGGCAGCATGGTTATATAATAAATTATTTGTAAATTGTAAGTTTAATGCTAGTACACAATCAATGCAAGGTAAAACTGTTATTGTTACTGGTGGTAATAGTGGTATTGGTTATGAAACAGCTAAAGATCTTCTTCAACGAGGTTTGATTTTTGTTTTTTTTGTTTTTATTCTAAATTTGAGTTATTTTTAGAGGCTCGAGTAATTATTGTTTGTCGTAATATGGATAAAGGTCGTGAAGCAGTTCGACAATTATGTTCCGAAATTGAATTTAACAAAGAAAATCTTCGACTTATGCAATGTGATTTATGTTCACTTGAATCCGTTCGTAATTTTGCTAAATTATATAATACTGAAGAAGAACGACTTGATGTTTTAATTTGTAATGCTGGTCTTGCATGGTCACCAGATATAGTCACAAAAGATGGATTTAATTCTATTATTCAAGCTAATTATCTTGGTCATTTCTTATTAACAAATCTATTATTAGATAAATTAAAAAAATGTCGACCAAGTCGAATTGTTAATGTTTCATCTGGTGCACATAGATGTTTGTATACGAGATAATTCAAGTATATAAATTATTTGTTTTTTTTTTGCATTTAAAAATAGCTATGCGATCTATTGATTGGTCCGATGCATTTACACAATTTAAAACTTTTCGTTTTTGGGGTCCATATCCAGCATCGAAAGCATTTCAAATATTATCATCCTACAAATTAAAACATGATTTACTTGCTAGTATGTACTAATAACTTATCTCTGTTGTCTCATCGTTTTTTTATTTATTTTAGCAGAAGGTATTAATACATTTACATTAAATCCTGGTTGGGTATGGACATCAATTCATTCCGTATTACGAGAAGCTCTTGGATTTTCTGCTGCTCTACTCATCTATCCAATACTACGTATACTTAAAGTTCCCTTTGCTAAAACACCAAAAACAGGTGCACGAACAACAATTTATTGTGCAGTTGAACCTAGACTTGAACATTCACATGATCTCTATTTCGAGTATGTATATTTATATGTTTACAAAAAAAATCTATATATTCATTGTAGTAATTGTACTGCTGTCAAACCAAGTTCTTTATGTACTGATGATACATTAGCTAATCAATTATGGAAATTAAGTGCAGAAGCAGTTGGACTTTGAATACTTATGTTTTTTTTGTACTTTTTTTACAATAAAATATATATTTTCAAGATAATAATGCGATAATTAAGAATAAAAGTAAAAAGATTTGATTTTAATCATATAACCTATAACTTGAAGCTTGTTCAATATTGAAATGCACGTTACTTTGTCTCAGAAATCGTCAGCTGTGGCCAAGCGAATATTAATAATAGATATTTACTTGTGATTATGGGAACTGCAAAGTGGTCCCGATCCCGGTGGGACCAAGACTTAAATTGTCAACTAATTCCCCAATGTTTTTATCAAGTATGAGACCAGACATTTTCTTATTTATTTTTATTTTTTCTTTAATTAAGAACTGACAAATGTGTTATTTTATAGTCCAAGAAAAACCGTATAGATTGAATTTACAATCGAAAAAGTGAGAATTTTTGTGAACGTCATATTTTTTTTTGCATATATGAAGACAGCACCAGAATTATTCTTAAGCTTTTATCAAGACCGGGACCGGGACCAAAAAAAAGTGATTTTGCAGTTCCCTACTTGTGATGGTATGTTCAAAGTCCACCTCGTTGGAAAAAAATATAACTCTAATCGCTGTAGATCTTATTTTTGAAAAATTCTATGTATATTATGATAATTTCTAGTATAAATTAGAACATGAAATATCTCTTGTTGCTATGCATTCAAATCTTAAATAACTTTTCAATTTGTAATTCATTTATGCTAGTCATTCTTATTATAACCATTATATCATTTGAATATACTTATTTGAGTAAGTTTTTTTTTTCTTAATTTCTACAAATCTTATTCTATACATTTGATATAGATGCACAAGATGTTCCATATGATGGTAATTGTACTTTTACGCATGATTGTGCTGATTGGCGTGAAGGACGTGTAATATGTGATGAAAAAAAAACATGTACTTGTAGACAACCATATAGTACAACTCAAGGCAATGTCTTTTGGGATAGTACAGGTCATCGTTGTGTTTACTGTCCGACTAATTGGTTTTACAGAGGTTTTGATTATATCTACTTTTCTGATGATATTTATATTTCTTATATTTTAGAAACACGTTGTTATTATTTCGAAGATCGCACAACGTTTTGGTCAGATGCGAGACATCGATGTCAAACAGTTTTCAAAGCTGATGTAAAGAAATAAATTATTTGTTTCACTTTTCTTTATATAAAATTGATGTTATTCTAGTTAATTACTTTTAATAGTCCAGATGATTTAGATTGGCTTCGAGTAAATATAATTATTAAATTCATTTTAAAAAATTAAATTCATAAATTTATAGAAACATGGAACAGCAATGACTTTAGAATATATTTTTTCTCATGTAGGAGATTCATATTATCGTCGATATTGGTAGTCTATTATTCTTTTTTTATTGAATTAAATATAAAATATTTATAGGATAGGTGCAATGAATGAACCATTTGTTAAATGTAAGTCAATAATCATTATAAGCTTTAGAAAAAAACATAAAATCTATTAATCTAAGTTGGTCAATTTTCATGGGTTGATAATAACGGATTTCAATTTAATCAAAATAGTTCAATGTGGTGTACACCGGGTGTTAATGGAGTGGTAAATTGTATTCTATCTGATATAAATAATTTTCATTGGCTTTTATCAGCCTTTGACATATAAACAACAACCAACATGGGGTGAAAATGGACTACATCAAACTCGTGTTGCTCTTGCTCGGTAATGATCAATGAATAAAATTCAGAGAAAATAAAACTTTTCTAAAATACAGATGGAAAAGTTTATTTTATAACCAACAACCTGTTCTTTGCTTGGATGATGAACAACCAGGTGAACTATTATCACCTGCTTGTCAACGAAGTAAATGATTTCGATGAAATCAATTGAACTACTATTGATTTTTGTTGTTTTTAAGCATCAGCTACTTTTCAAACAAAATGTAACGAAAATAAAGATGTCTGTCAAAATGATGGTATATGTACTGCAGTAACTGAAAAAGATATCATCGCTTGTGATTGTACGGAAACACCATATGGTGGTGCTTATTGTACGGAAAATTGTGGTAATCTATCATCATATTGTAAGTGAATGAAATTGGTATTTACATACGATATATTAATTACTTTAGGTCAAAATGGTGGTAATTGTACGAAATCAGGGGATTGTGTATGCAATTCTTTGTGGTCGGGATTACTTTGTGAAATTGCTATAGGTAAATAAGATAGAAAAAAAGATTTTTAAATAATACAGAAGTTTATTTTAGATCCATGTCTATCAAATCCTTGTCAACATAATACAAAATGTTCACAGATGGTACGTTGATAAAATTAAATTATAATTCAATATATTGTAACTATTTATTTTTATATTAGGATAATACAACTAAGTAAGCTTTGAATTGGAATATATATACACATAATTATTTATAGTATGGTGAAAGTACTCATACAATGTAAATAGTATGGTACATGTTTACGCTGAGAAATTAGACAGTAATACTAACGAAAGGTTTTTGAAAATATATTTTCAGTACTTGAAATTAGGGGACAAAGACAAAACGTACTAGGTATTCGGATTCGACTTTTTTTTACCATTTTTACCGGGAGTCCGTAAAACATGATGGTCAGGGGGACCATAGCTTAAAAAATACAGGTAAATCGGAGCGAAATGCTGAACAGTATGTGAAATATTTTCAAGAAATCGAGTGACGGTATGGCTGTGGATGTGTACTATGAGAGAAGAATGACATATACACTCACACCCATACCGGCTCTAACACCCTGCTTGTTTTAAATCTTTGTCATTCCGAAGATTTTGTATGTTTTTATATGTCTAGAAGTCGTGACGAACATCTTCTCAGGGAAATCGTAAAAAAAGTTGGTGCGTTATGACTCTTTCCCGAAATTAGCTGAGTCTTACATGAATAGAAGAGCGCTATATAATCCTAGTAAAGATGGCACTATCATCCCATTAATACAATACAGTAGAGTGTACGTGTGAGTGTCGATCTTTTATTAACCCACATTCATTCTTTATATTTTCGACGTTATTTGAGATAACCATAAAAATCATATGAATTGTTACAAAATCGATCAAGAAAAATGAATATATATACGAGGAACTTGAAATATTTACTGCGTGACTAAATAATCTTGACAATTCTCGATGTTAATATATAATATGAAATATAACTTTTTTCTAATCTGTACATTTACTACCAAAGCACTACAATTCAATAGAGAAAACTTCTCTAGTACAGTAAATCTCGAATGAAAGCGGTTGAAAAAGAATGTCTATATTGAATTCAAGTTCTTTTCATGTAATCTTAATAGATAATTTTTTTAGTTTTATTTGTGATTGTGAAGATTCTGGTTGGACTGGCGACTTATGTGATTCCAGTGAATGTAAAGAAATGATTTTTATAATTTAATTATATTATAAAAAAAAATTTATTTTCCATAGATCCATGCCCAGCTGAACGTTGTAAGATATTCGAGTTATTCATGAATATTATATTAAAATTAATTTAGGTCATAATAATGGCCAATGTAAACTAAATGGCCGAAATAATTTTACATGCAATTGTTTAAAAACTGGTTTTCAAGGAATGTTTTGTGGTAGATATTTCTATTATATTTCCGATCTATATAAATACAGTTCTATATATATTTAAGAACAAGGTTGTTTAGATACCGATAAACCATGTCAAAATGAAGGATCATGTATAAATAATGCATGTACTTGTAATCCATTGACACAAGGTGATTTTTGTGAAATAATCATCGATAAAGATTCCATAGAAAGTCAAATAAAAAATGATAAAAATAGTTTAACAATTTGGTTGATTATTAGTATTCTCTCGACTGTTAGTATTATTTTCATTATTGGTTTAATATATGGTCGTAAGAAACTTTTCAAATCTCGTCAACAAACAATAGATCATATTGATAATCAAACGCAATCTATGACAACTGAAATAGAAAATTCTGTTTTTTCTGAAAATGATTTATCCAGTCAAAGTTCACAAATTACAAAAATTAAAGAATTATTTCTTTGAATTTAAACGTTTAGATATTTGATTATAAATAAATTGTGCTGATGTTGATGATGATTGAATTTGTGCATAATTTAAATTTTGACCTTGATTTACAACAAAATCTGTAGCAGCCGATGATGCTTTTATATCTAATGCATATTGTTTAGCTGACATTTGATGACGAGCATCACGAGTTTCCGAACGTTGTAAATAGAAATGTGATATCATATGAATAACATTGCCTTTTCCACAATCGAATGTAACAAGAACAGCATCAGATTGATATTTTTGTCCTAAGATTTCTGATCGAATTAATACGCGTACTTTGTCTCTATTAACAATTTCAATTGGATGGGAATACTTTTCTAACCACCATTGTGGTTGGGCATGTTTAGATGCCGATAGAAAACCATTAACTAATGGATGATTAGGTTCAGCAACTTGTATACCAACAACTTCATCTCCTGTTGATTTTCCATTATGTCGAACGAAATCGGAAAATGCAATTCCAAGAACGTTTCTTAATGCCCAATCAGTTGTAATTATATGAAGACCATTTTCAACATGTTGTCGTATTCGTCTAGCTGCATCAGTTGGAAAATCTGTTGAACAATTTATATAAACTGTTTGATCATTACGAAATGGATAAGTTAATATTTCATTCTGATTAACAGTTGTAAATTTTATATTTAAACTATTAAGAACACGATCGATATGATCATATGTACCTGGTACAACAATAACTGAATCTGCAGACATATTTTTAATTGCTTGTTGATCAGATTGACTAAGTGTTTCAAGAGCTAAAGTTGCTCCGATACGATAAGCATTTTCCATATCATTACTAGTATTGCATGCATGAAAACTAGACGTAGATTTTAAATTCAATGATTGAGATGAAGCGGTTGTAGTTGGATGACTAAAGCGTTTACAATGATTTGAATCCGATTGATTACGACATGTACTACCATATCTACAAGCTTGTTGATTAAATTCAAATTGATTATTATTATTACTTGTTGTATTCGATTTCAAATCTGAATGGAGTAAAATAAATGAATTTTTATTATTAATGCTATATATTTACTTGAAGTATTTTCATAGAAATTTGAAGGATGTTTATATTTTTTTAAATGTTCTACTGATCGATCTCTACATTGATCTTGATGTCTGCACGGTAACAGATAGTCTGGTAGACCTTCATGTCGATAAAGACTACGATGTTCAGGATTTGTTAATTTAGTACAATTCTCATTACCATATTTACATAGAATAGCTTGGTGTGGAGCATGTGTGAAATGACGTGTGTGTTCACTATCTCTATTCATATCACGACATAATTCTGACCAACGACAAGGATGAGAATAGGATGTATTATGTTCAGTTGCATTATCATATTGTAATTGACAATCATAACCATCTTTACAAGGTAAGAAGTTTTTATGACTTGTCGAAGTATTTCTAGAAACTCTAAAAAGAATTTATCGTATTAATTCTTCGTTGTATTAATTTACCGGCTTTGTTGCATTGTTGCAAATGATTAGAGTGTATGATGAAATTTATTTAAAAGGAAAAAACCAACTAAAATGAAAGAATGCTACCTTTTTTCATTGTCAGATGAGAATAGAACGGTAGTAGAAAAGGAAGAAGAATAAAAAACAGGACACGTTATTTCAAAGAGAAATTCATAGTAATAAAAGAATTAAAAATACAACATAATATTGTTAGATGTTTTTTCTATTTTAATGTCAAGTGGTTATTTTTGTCCGAAAAGAAAATATTATCAGCAAGAGTAGCTATTACTTCACACGTATAGATGAGATAAGAAAAGAATATGTTGCTCTCTTTTGATTGTAGGAGAATATCTCGAGTTAAATTTTCAAAATATAGTGATTTCAAACTTTCTATTTTGAATTATCGTTGTATCTATTGATAATCATCATTTGTATTAACCAAAGCAATCGATATAGATAAAAATAGAAGCGTTTCATTGATCATAAATAAGTGCTCAATACCAATGGGTTCATCAGCAGCAAGAAACTCCTCAGGGATTTCGCTGGGGATAGTCGACTATGTTAGTACTAGTATAGGACAGTGTTATATGTAATGATATATTATAGTATGACTGATCGTATTCTGCCAACAAAAAAGTTAGAAAGTATAGCTAAAACGACTCGTACTCACTATTCTGCACGTGCCATAGATTTTGATAAACTCAAACAAACGAATTCTATCAGGTCTTATTCAGTAGTGGGTGATTGATAGAACATGATGAAATGTCAGTTGATAGTCTAGTACGCATCACTTTTGTAATTCTATCATTCAAAGAAAACGGTTTATTTAAATTCTACCTGTAGCTATGCGCCTTTTATAATTATTATTTATTTTGAAATGACTTTAAAAAATTCATCGAAAAATCGAACGAAAATACAAAAAAATTCTAAATCAAATTTAAGTAGAAAAAGTATCTCTTCATCAACTAATCTTCAATATACTGTTAAATTAACTAAGCAAGCTTATGAAGAACGAGAACAAACATGTTCATATAAAGATTATCTTGCTTTAATAACACTTGCTGCTTTTAATAGACATGCAATAAAACATATACAAGTAAGAATATCATTATTGACAAGTATTTTTTAAAAAATTTTCATCTAGATAGATAAATATAAAACAAATACTCAAATTGAAATGGAATTACTTAAACGATGGAATAAATTACCATTAGAAGATCAAAATAAATATGAAAATGAAGCGATTGATAATGATATATTTCATCAAATAGCTTATACAAGAATTGATCGAGATGAAATATTCGATGATAAATCATCTTTAACACATCATTTAAGTATACGTAAAGAACTTGAAATACAATGGAATAATTTAGCAGATGATGAAAAAATTGTTCATAAAAGAGTTGTTACTAATCGTGATATAGAAATAAAAAGACTTTTATAAGCAATTGTTTCGTTTTTGTATTGCTCGATTAAAATAACATATCGATATTCATAAATATTGATAGATAATATCATTTCATCAGTGTTTAATACAAACAATGCGCAAATTACTTGAGATCTATAATGAAATTAGTTATATACGATCAACATCAGTTGTTTCATGTGGGTGTTCAATACAATCGGATATAAAAATAATTAATGCACAATCAGCTAATCGAGCAGGATGATTAGCTATGGTTATAAACGTAAACATATATGTGTAGGTACATTTACTACTTCTGAATATGTTCTTACAGCTGCACATTGTCTTTATTCAATCGGTATATCAAATATTGAAATTCGTATTTGTATAACTAATTCAAATGATATTTCATATGAAAATCTTTTCTCTATTCAAAAAGTTATTTTACATAAAGATTGTAATCCTAATACTTATAAAAATGACATAGTATTAATACGATTAGATCGTTCAATTATTCAAATGTTATATCTTCCTCATTTTACATATATATATATATATTAACCAGTGAATAAAACCTTGGGGTTATACAATAGATCCATTCATAAATTCAAATTCAATATTACCATCAAACATTTGTCCCACTCTTATCAATAATAGAAAATGAGAATCATACAAATCTACGTTTCGAACAAGAAATTGATTTTCCTAATCAACAATTTTGTGCTGGTTATCTGATACATGTCAAGCTGCAGTGGCGGATATAGGATTTTGGAAGGGGGGGGGGCGATTTTAGCTAAAAGCTATTTTTTGAGTTCAATCGAAGTAGTGTGAACCTATTTTTTCGTTCAGTTTTGCTGTGAAAAATCAAAACAAATTCGGAAGGGGGGGGGGCGGTCACCCCCATCGCGCCCCCGCCCCCTAAATCCGCCACTGTCAAGCTAATAGTGGATCACCACTAATGTTATTTAATGATCATTGCTAGAACAGGTTGTGCGCAAAAACATTTGCCAAGAGTTTATACACGTGTATCTACTTATCTCGATTGGATTTATGATCAAATTACATATTAAGAAAGAAAGAAAAAAAACACTGTTTATTTATTTGAATATATAAATATAAAAATAAATGGAATATTTTTCTTTTTAAACCCATATACCACTTGGGCATATTTTTAATAAAGTACTATTCATAAGTTGAAGATGAACTGGCATAAGTATACCAGTTGATGATGTTTCATGAAAATGATATGATGTATTAGCAAAATCTATTAAATAGAAATAAAACAAGCATCTGAAATTTGTTTTAATTAATATTATTATAAAGTGATATATATATATACATATAGGCATGCACACAATGTGTAGTATAAGCTAACCTCGTCTAAGTATTGCTTAAATTAATAGCTAAAAATTTATATATGAAATATTATTTTGTTCTAAAAAAACATTTAACCTACTATTTTTGCTTAATAGATCATCAAATTCGATTAATACATCTTCAAATTCAATAATTTGTTTTTGATCTTGTTGAATAATACGTTCAATATCATCATTACGTTGGTTTAATATATATAATAAATCTTCTTGTTGTTTAAAAGAAGAATTTGAACGTTCAAGATCATATTGATATTGAAGAATTTCCTAGAAATATTAAAAAATGGAAGTTTTTTTCAATTTAAACAAGTAGTATGCACGCCAGCAGTAGATCTCTTCACCCTGCGGATCGTTTGACCCCCCCCCCCCTCCAGGTATTTTTTTTCTCTAAGGTGGGAGGTCGCCGTGTGCTTAGCGACGCTCTTGATTCTGAATTCAATTACAAAATAAATACCTTCTTATCGTTAGTGATAACTGTTTCCATTTGTTGTATTTCTTCATGTATTTGTGAAATATTAAATTGAAGTTGATCTTGTATTTGTCTTTTTTGTTCTAAAGTTGTTGAACAACGTGTTAATTGTTGTTGTAAATGTTCATAATTGGAATGTAATTTCTCATGATATTCTAATTCGAACTCTAATTTATCCGATGAATAATCTTGAGCAATTATTTGACATTCAGAAAAAAGACGTCGATCATGTTCTTCAAGTATCTGTAATTCATGTTGAATACTTTCATGATAGATTTGGGCTTGACGAAGAATAGCCTCGCGATATTCAATTTCTATTTGAACAAAAAAAACATATTTTTATAAAAAAAGAGAGAATTAATTTTTCTCAAAACCTTTTTGTTTTTCATTTAATTCTTGTTGTTGTTGTTCAACTTGAATTTCTTGTGCTTTAAGTATTTGTAATAATGCAATATATTGTTGTTGTTGTTGATGTTGAATACCTGTATGATTACTGTTTGGATTATGAACAATATGAAATGCACTATTTTCACTTAATGTTGATGGTGGTATAGCAGATTTCGGTCGTGAATATTGAATAGATTGATGACGATTTTCTTGGATAGGTGTACGTGATAAACGTTGACGTGTAGGAAGAGATGATGATAAATCAATTAGATTTATATTATTATTGCTATTATTTGTATTGATTGATGGAAATAATTGATGAATATTTGAACGTTTCTTATTATTCGATGATAATGTAGCAAACGCATTATTTTGTACTGTTCGAAAGTAATTCGATGATGATGATGGTGATGAGGTAACAGGTGAAAGCACTAACATAAAAAGAAAATATCTTCTCTTAAAGTGCAAGGTATATTTGATCTTTGTTCATTTTATATCACTGTTTACTTTCATCATCCTAGGTCATTAACCTTCTCTCTCATCCTTATCTTTTGCTTGTTTTAAACTTTACATTGTATATAGTGACTATATATAGATATAGATATAGATATATGTGCGATAGATGTGTCAAGGTATACATTGTTGTCGTCTATAGTTAGTGACTTTTTTTTTTTGAGGTTGATCAAAAAGAGAAAAACGAGAAGTTTTAATTGTATCCGATTAAATATAAAATTGAAGATTTTTTTTTCTACGAGAATTTGATATATGTCATGAAGAATTACATCATAGTTGTTTTTTTTTGTTTTAAGAGTAGCAAGTAAACGACAATAGATTTTGTAAACTAAACTAATCTTTATAATGGACACGCAAGCGCCAAGCCGATTAGACCTTAGGTGCTTGATATTAACTTCATTCTTCTTTCGTCTAGAGCGTGTTATTCAAACGATAAATACATAGTGTCTATGTATGTTGTTCGATGCTAAGTGATCTACATATGTGTACATATGTACTTACATGTTCATAATATCGCCTATTTATCGAAAAACGATCTTGGGTAGTTTTAAAATAATAGAACTACCTTGAGCTTTCACATGATAGAGAGAGAAAAAATAGAATATTAAATCGATCATAGTAAATGGAGATATTTAAAATATTATTTTTTTTTGTCCGAAGAAATTAATCGATTTTTACTTTAAGAAATAAATGAAAATACATATACAATTATATTTGCCTGACATGTCATAAAAATATGATTCTCAGTGAGACGTATTATCAGCGAAGGTCGTGTATATACATCGTCTATATTTTATAGAGTAATAAAATCTATTCACATACTGTCAAAAAATGTCTGCTGCTGTTGTTGTTGTTGTTGTTGTTCTTGTTGTATTGATGGTTTTCGTTCATCTAAACTTTTCGAACGTTTTTCACCATTTGATTGATTTTTATTTGATGGATTTTGTCGTAAAATATAAGCCCAATCGGGATGATGAATAAGTTCACAAGTTAATTCATTAGGTGACAATGTTCTTTGTGTACCATCTGGTGCACGTTGAATTAATGAATATCTGCCTGCTTTACCTTTATATTGAGCTAGTGCAATAATGATATCATGTACAGTAGTTGTTCGAGTCAAATCACAGATGATGCGCGCAACACCATCAACATACACTCGAAGGTCCATACTGGAGCATCGCGAGCTGTTTTACAATAAAGTAAAAAAAAATTCGAGAGAGAGAGAGTGAGAGAGAGAGAGAGAAAGAACAGAACATATGCAACAAATTTTACAATCAATCAACGGTGATCGTCGTTGTCGCTGCTGCCGAACGAACGCAAAGAAAAGGGAAGAGACTCGCTTTTGAGCAAATAAAAGAAAAGAAGAAACAAAATCAGATAAGAATAGGCGAATATATAACTCAATATATATACATATATTCAAGCTTGCCAATGACCATTCAATCAATGACAAATGAGACATATCATACGAACTATTATCTTCAGTTATATACATATACATATATATATATATTTATATATATATATATATATGTATATATGTACGTGTATAGAATGAAATATTAACGAGATGCATTTAAAGAAGAAAACGAAAATTGACCTGTCATATAATTCAATAGTGAGAATACTGGAAATCAAATTTAAAAAAAAAAGCATACTTCATTAAAAGTTAAATTTCACGTTTTTTTTCTTCTTAATTCTATCTTGTATATTCATTATAAATATGACAATTGACAGTTTTTAAGTATTATTTTAATACTTATTTGTTTTTCTTTCGAATAAATCAATGTACTACAATTACATAATCAGATATCTTCTATAGAAATACCTGTTAATATTTGAAGGATTATATATGGTAATTGTCAAACATTTAACAAGTAATCAGAAAATGACCTTATAAGAAAAGCTGTTATATATTCATAGAGTATGTCATCAAATACTTTGAAATCAATTAAGCAAAGAAAAAAAAAAGGTATGATGTGATGTTGTAGAATATTTGCTTAGATAACAAATAAAAAATAAAAATTATAATTGATTGTATTTTTCTATCAAGATAAATTTTTATTACGATAATAAAAAATTTATCTTTTTTTGTTGTTCATAAAATGATTGATATCTTTTTCTCAACGATAATATAATTTGTAAATGTTGAGTATTTTTTTTTTCGTGTGAAAGATTTAGAAATAATTAACTGTAAAATTAGTGATAATTTAATTTGACCTTGATTAAACATTTGTACTTATATAGATATTTATCAATACAAATAAAATGCTTGAGAGCATATGATATAATTATCAATTTCATTCAAATTATAAACGTTCATTATGAATTGTATTCTTTTTTCTGTACCTATTGACTTCTGATGCTATTAGTTAGTTAATATAAAAAATATTTTTTTGTATATTGTATCCTATTACTCAGACGATCTGTCAATAATGTGTAGGCGAGAAAAACCTTGTATTTTAATTCAGCTGCAATTTTTTACAGATTAAATTATTTGAGCAATGAACTATATGATATTTTCATTTATTATGGCCGATTAACTGATACTATAAATTATATTCTCTATGCTGTCAAAATCAACATTTGCTAAGCGACCAACAAAAAATTTTATATTGTTGCTTATTAATCAAAATATAAATAAAAAACTCATACTTATATTTGTACTATCAAAGATATCCAAATAAAGTACAAAACAAGAAAAAAACAATACAATTTTGCCTGTTTCTTTTTCATACATCAGATTCATATGTCCGTTGATGTTGATTTTGTATATCGTTCATTTCATTATCATCTTCGATACTTAAGATCATTCGTGGTTTTAATTTGTCATTATAAAATGCTAATGTTCGATTAAGATTGTTATCAAGAAAAAATAATGTTTTTAAACCATCAACACTAAGTACACGAATATATATTGGATGATCAAAAGGAATTCCAGTCAGCTGACGAAGTTTAATCTATTTTTAAAAAATAAAAATGAACTATAACATAAAAATATTGTTTTCACACGTACATACCAATAGTTCTTTGATAGTTATTGTTTGAAGAATATCGCATAATTCATTAAAAAGTCCATTATATTGAACAAATAGACTGATGGTAGGCACTGGCATACTAAATATAGCTTTTGAAGATGAACTATGACCTGACTGTAGCTGAATAGAAAATAAAATTTTTTGTTAAAATAAAATAATATTTTCTAGAAAAATTAATTACTAGATGAAGTTTTTCTCTAATTTCTTGTAATTCACGACGTGTTTTTACAAGTTCGTCAACTATAGAAAGCATTTTTTGTTCCTAAAATAAAATCGTTATTATGTGAATAATCTATTGGACATTTAACTTACATGTTTTTTCCTATAATCGTTCATTACAATCTTTAACATTCCTTTAAAAGTCATAATTGTTTTGGTGAATAAAAGAAACTAGAAGTTAAGCATACTGATGCTGTTTTATAAATGTTAGCAGGAAGAAAATAAAAGTCATGCTATATAATGAATCCAAAAGAAGAAAAAAAAGCCTTTCTCATTTTCTTTTCTTTTCTTTTTCTTCCAGGTTTCGTCATGAAGATAAATAAGAACATAAGAAGGGTTCTGACATAAAATCAATTTAGTCTCTATTACAACAATTAAATAATAAGTATTTTTTTTGTCCTTAATATTATTCGAAACATAGTAGCAGGTGGTATTAAGTAAAACATAGGATCTTGTAAAGTCTATCGAATAAATCAATGTAAGCTATATTTATATCACATTATAGAATATATTCATATGAGATTAATTATATACTATATAGAATGTAACCTTATATTCAAACGCTATTTATAAAAGAACAAATTCAATTTCAACTCATGATTAATAACGAAAATATTTACTAAAACAATAAAATTATTTTGTTCTTATTGTTTTTTCAATGACTAAATGTATTATTATATTACCAGAAAAACAACAAGATTATACATGACTTTCAAATATTTCTTCGATATCTTTATGATCTTTTCATTGTTATGACATCATAGAAGTTTTTTAAGATAAAAATTTTTATTTGAATATATATGAAATAAAATTTTCTAGCAAATGTTATTTTAAAGCAAAGAAACTACAGAGAAGGTAGTCCAAAATATTCATTTATTGAACTATACACCCGTTGTGGTTTTGCTTGTGTATTTAATCGTTGAATTTCAGCAGATGGATAAAGAAATTCTTTCAAATTATCTTGTTGAGCTAATTTTTCTAACATAAAAGCCGCTGCTTCCACCATTCTTTCATACGCAAATACATTTATATTTTGAATCGAATCACAAGCTTGATGATAACATGGATCTTCGATGGCACCGGCAACACCACCCATTCCTTGTCCAAGCATTTGATCATAACGATCACGTTGTTCAAAGGATTTTCTTTCGTCTGCACCAGAAAATAAACCACCAGCAACTATACCTTTAGCTAAGAAAGGACCGTAATCACTTCGACCACTAAAATCAGTATAGTCCCATGGTAACTTTTGTGAAATAAACCAATCACGAAAGAGAGCAGTGATTTTATTACTTCCTGGAAGAGCTTGAGGAGGTGTATTAGGATTTGCTGATTTACCATCATAAATACCAAAGATATAATTAGGTGATCCAAGCATATCATAGTTAAGATTAATTAAATAATCTTGAAGTCGTTCACCAACTGCTGTAGCAATATCTGCTTGTTTAACATGAAAATCAGAACCAAGAAGACCCACTTCTTCTGCACCCCACCAACAAAATCGAACACGGTATTTATATTTAGGATAAGTAGATGTTTGAAAAAGTTTAGCTAAAGCTATAGCAAGACCAAGATTAGCTGCACTACCACTACCTGAAAGATAGACAAGATATATAGATTATTTGATGTGAATAAGTTACCGTTATCATTAATACCAGGACCAGCAGGAACACTATCACTATGACTTCCAATAACAATAGTTTGAGTAGCATCACCTGTAGGTGTATCAGCACAAATATTACCAACAGGATATCTTGATTCATCAGCCATAGTAATAATAAGTCGGACGCCAACATTTTTTGATAGATCTTGAGCGGCATCAGCAAGTTCTTGACCAAGAGTGTAAGAAAGAAAAAGTGCTGGTATTTCATTATCTTGACCAAGATTAGTAACTATGGGTGCTACGTTACCAGCTACTGTACCATCATTATATGTTAGAAGAGCAGTAGCATTGTATTTTGTAGCCAATAAAGCTTTTTCAATAAAACTACAATTACCTCGTTTAACTAATGCTACGCGACCAATAACAGAAGGAGTTACAGAAGTCCAATCACTATCACTACATCCCAGATTTGGAATAACAGTAATTGGAATATAACTAGCAAAATTAGCTGATCTTGTATATTGAACAATAGCAAATTCTGATGCTGAAAGAGTAGTTGAATATGTACGATTTCTTTCAACACCACCAATCGATGTTAATAAAATAGGATTTCCAGCAGGAACAAAGTTTCTTAAATAAAAAAAACTTTTTTGTAGTCTAAAATTTGTATTTAGTGTAAGAGAATTATAAATGTAATCAAGTGTTTGATTAAAACCACGTGTATTAATAGCTCGATTACCATTTGCACCAGTTGCTATCGTTTGTAATTCATTAAGATGTTTCATTACATCCGAAATTTGAATTGATTCAACATATGTAGAATTGAATGATGGTGAACTTGTTGTTGTTGCTGTTGTTGTTGCTGTTGTTGTTGTTATTGTTGGTGGTGGTGGTGGTGTTATTGTTGTTGTTATGGTTGATGTTGGTGTTATTATCGTTGTTGTTTCTTTTAATCGACTACTGACAATAGCCAATGTAGCTGCAGCAAGACCAACACTAACAAGTATTAAAACAATTCCAGCTAAGATCGCACATAATAAAACCTTAGCACTTCTCTCCATTGAAAATGTAATATTGTTTTGAATATCAGCAGTCACTGTTTCTTTTGAAACTCAATTTCTATTCATACAAATGAGAGCTTCTTATGAAAAATTGTCCCACATAAATACTGAAGAATTTATCATTGATGTTTCTTTATCAGATAATATAAAGTATAGAATTATTGCTTTGTTGTTCTCTTTCAATACGTTTATTATGGTCAATTACTTCAGTTAAGTATTCTTCAGTATAAATAATGTTCTTATTAAACCTTGAAACTGTTGCTATAAAATAATTACAAATTTTTATATACAAAAAAAAGAAGCTTGAAATGTTTATGATGATCCTTTGTGATCATATAAAAAAATATATTCAAGTTTTATCAGTAATAATACTTTTATCAAGTTATTTGAATTTGTGTAGTCATTATAATTGAATTGAAGAAAAGTAACTAAGGTGATAATCGATGTATCAATACTGTTTAAAAGAAAGTTAAAGTTAATGATGGTATACATAGAGAATAGCTCGATGCGTTTTATACTGCATAGAATGATAAAGTAGAAAAACTATTAACATTCTTGTCTTTTTTCACTTAAATCGTATTTCTGCATGGTGTAATTTTTTTACGAAAGAATTAATATATATATATTTGAATCAAGACAAATACCTCTCTGATTTAAGTATACGAACTAACGATATATCTTGTTCTATAATTTGATATACTTTATTTTGTAAAAAACAGTCTATAGCCGTTATATACATTGTCTTCAAATGATTATGTATCTCTTTCAAATTGTCTTACAAATGATTTTTACATAAACGTTATATTTTTTACTTTAGAAGAAATGTTGAATAAAACGATTTAAAAACAAAGAGTGCTATAAATAAGAATTAATAATACATGATAGTATTATTGTGAAAAATCATGTATTCAATCACGATTGAATGACGTTAAAGAGTGTTTTGTTGTATTCTTTTTCTAGTTGTTTGTCATTTTTGAAAACTCTTTTTTGATTGGTAACATATTCTATCAATATGATACAAAAATATAAATAGTCAATATCGAAAACGTCAAGCCTATCAGAAAAAAAATATTTTTATAATAAAGAATGATTTATTTCAACTAATATATCCAAAGTAAATTATAAAAGTTCATATAAATATTATTTTATTTTATTATTAAGATGCTATAAAATATTATTGTTTGACCAATAATATAAAAGATAAAGCATTATATGAACACATTTGTCATTCTTATAATCATTATTTGTACGTAATAAATCTTTAAATGAGACATAATTTTGACCAGAAATTACATTGAATTGTAAAGTCACGACATAACCCTAGAATAAAATCACTAAATAAGAAATTATACAAAACTAAGCTTATTTGAGTTGTACTACAATTAATAATTGTAGATGTTGTTGGATTTACACACATTGACGTTATTGTACTATTGCACTGATACCTATTAAAAAATGTATCACTAGAAAAAAAAGAAAAATTTCTTTACTCACTTAAATAAAATGTTTAATTTCATTCGATTCATAATAACTAATTCATTATCGTATACAACAATACAGTTGTGTGTCGTAAATTTTAAATATTTAATAAACTAAAACAAATATTTATTATTTTAGAATATGGTTTTTATATTAGAAACGAACTTGTTCAGTTGAATACGGTTTAACAGCTTCTTCAATCTCCCAATTAACCCAGGTCAAAAAATCCGACCCGGAACTGATCGGTTCCCACATCTTCCAACAACTTCCTGACGCAGTATTCCAGATCGGAATTCATCGGAAAATTTCCCTTGGTTTCCCATCATATCCAAATGGAAAATAGTGGTAATACTCGGAAAAAAATCCAACACTTTCCCTATAATATCCGACACCCGGAACCCCAAAGGAAAACCATAGGTTCCCAAACATTTTCCAACTATTCAGTTTCGACAATTTCCGCGTTTAATCCGATATTCATTACCTCTACAAAAGAAAACGAATCCTCGTCACTATGCTTAAATACTTCAATTGTACACATATAATTTCAACAGAAACAGTTATACCTAGGCAGCCTAAGTATTGATGAGAATTGAAACCCCAACTCTAATCCGATAAGTAATCCTCCAGTCATTCCCCGCAACAGAACTCAGCTACGTATCAAAACAACATTTTCATCTCCAAGATTTTTGAGCGGATTATAATCGGATTAGTAATCCTGCATGTAAATATGAAATTGGGTGCTCTCCAAGAAGGGGCACTTATCACGAGGGTTTTTGAGTGGATTATAATCCGCTCAAAAATCCTGAAGCAAAATAGGAATTTTAAACTTTGTTTTTTTTTCTGATGTTGAAGACTAGTAGCGGGATTATAAGCAGCTGAAAAAGTGTTGATTGAAAAAGACAAAATAAATCACGTTTTGAAATGGTGGATTTTTTTGGATGTTGGAGCCAAGGATAGTCTGCTTGTTCATCGAATCGAAATAAAAAATAAAGCAGATTTTGAAAATGCTCATTTTTCTGGAAGATGTTTTTGGCGGATTTGAATCGATTTAAAAGTGTACGTGAAAATAATGAAGTAGGGGTGTTTTGAAATGGCGGTTTTTTTTAGGGTGTGGGTATAAGATGGGGCTATTCAAGCGCACTCGCACCCTGAATCCGTCCACTTTTCTGTTTATGACCTTGCTTTTCGCTCGGAAAAAAGAAACAAAGAAATAAAAAGAAGAGAAGTGATATACAATTGGCGATTACCTGCTTGCAGAGAGATATGACGTGATTGGGCGTACACAAACGTTTCTTTCTATGTAAGTTTATTGTCTCTCGTGGGATTGAGGGTGTATGTTGGTGTTGTTTTTATTTTTCATCGATAAGCACACATACGACAATCTTAGAATTAAACAAAAAATTCATTTTTATCCTTTTCTTAATGAAAAAGCTTCACAAAAAAATCTCAAGTTTTTTATTTGTTAATATATATATTGATAAATACTTCTAAAATTAAAAATCAAGTTCTGCATCAATTGAACATTTTTCTTTTCTTTTCATTTAAAATCGTTTATATTTGTTTGTATTAGAATAAGTGAAAAAAATTATTTGTATTGTTTAGATTTGACACGTCGACATTGCTTTTTAGATTTGTCATAGAAGAGAAAAAATATTTTTTTTATTAACAAAATTTTTTTTGAATAAAAAATTATTAACGTCGAATTTGTTATATATTTAAAATCCATAATACTAAAGATATTAACCTATGATCTATAAACTATAAAGTTTTCATTTAATAATTGTTATAAAAATTTTGATTCTATTTCAAAGAACTCTTCCAATGTATGCTTTAAACAAACGAGTCGATAATAAAATACTGTTGATATATGTATATCACTTCGTCTAAAAGTAGTGAGGTTCGTGTTAATTAAAAGTACTGTAAAATGATAAGAAAGTTCATTTCTCGTACAGAGTAGAACAAAGTTGTGCAAAAACGTCACACAGGATTATTCTGTACATAACTTCTTTACAACTTAAGCCAAAATTAATGTATTATATATTATATAATAAAATATTTACAGGATTATCAATGTTCTCTAATCGTCGTACATTTAAAACTTTAACGGTGTATTAGTACTAAAACTAAATTTCATTTAGACTAAATCATGCGATTTTAGCTACTCGTTTTAAATAACCATGATATTTTATTGAAAAATATTCAGTTTTATAATCTGACGTTGTTTAAATATATTCAAGTAAACCAGTAATTTAATAAACTTCTTATCTATATGAAAAAGCTCATGTTTATGAATTTTTTTTAAATATACTAAGTCAAGATGCGATACTGAAAATCTCTAAAAATTAAAAATTGTTTTTTCTCAATCGTACAATATTTCGCAACGTATCGAAATGTATGTACCAATTATTGTTTTCGATTGACGAAGGTTGTAGACATTTTTGTTGAATAAATCTCTTCTTAATAAATATATTTTTATTCAAAATTCAAAACTTGACGTTTCGAACAACAATCTCGTTCTTCGTTAGAAGTGATGGTACATTTTAATATAGATATCTTACTTATATGTTTCTTTTCTTTTCTTTTTATTTAACAGTGGTATGGACAAGACGGTAATAGTCTGGTACGATAACGTGAAATATATATCGCCCGCACCGCGCTATTGTATGAAAAGAAAAGAAAAGACACATATAAATAAGATATCTATACTAAAATATATCATCACTTTTAACGAAGAGCGAGATTGTTGTTCGAAACGTCAAGTTTTAAATTTTGAATAAAAAATATATTTATTAAGAAGAGAATTATTTAACTAAATATGTACCAATTATTCACTGACTTTGTTCTTATATAGATGAATAAAAGAAAAAAACTTTTGCTCAACATATAAGACATCGGTATAATATTTTGTATATCAATGATTTTCTTAAAAACTAAATAGTTGTTCAGAACTCATAATCAAGCACATATAAACCATTAGTAATTATTAGAAATAAAAAAAGAATGACAAAAATAAAAAATTAAGTCTATAAATAAGGCATGCCAAAATATTCATTTATAGAGTCATATTTTCGTTGTGGTGATTCATTATTAGAACGTGTAGATCTACCATTTGGATAAAGCCATTGTGTTAGATTATCTTGTCGAGCTAAACTTTCTAAAGCATAAGCAGCTGCTTGCATCATTTTCTCAAATGCAAATTCATTTATATTTTGAATCGAATCACAAGCCTTGTGGTAACATGGATCATAGTCAGCACCAGCAATACCACCCATTCCTTGACCAAGCATTTGGTCCATATAATCACGTGTTTGTTGATCTTTGACATCGTCACCACCAGTAAATAGACCACCAGCAACTATACCTTCGGCTAAAAAGGGACCGTAATCACTTCGACCACTAAAATCAGTATTATTCCAAGGTAACTTTTGTGTATCAAACCAATCACGAAAGAGAGCAGTGATTTTATCGCTACCTGGACGGGCTTCAGATGGAGTGTCATTATTTGCTGTTTGACCATCATAAATACCAAAGATATAATTAGGTGATCCAAGCATATCATAATTAAGATTAATTAAATAATCTTGAAGTCGCTCACCAACAGTTGTGGCATTCTTTGCTTGTCTGACATGAAAATTGGAACCAAGAAGTCCAACTTCTTCAGCACCCCACCAGCAAAATCGAATACGATATTTATATTCAGGATAGTTAGGTGTTTGAAATAGTCGAGCTAAAGCAATAGCAAGACCAAGATTAGCTGCACTACCACTACCTGAAAGATAGACAAGATATATAGATAATTTAATGTGAATAACTTACCATTATCATTAATACCAGGACCAGCAGGTACACTGTCACTATGACTTCCAATAACAATAGTTTGAGCAGGATCACCGGAAGGTGTATCAGCACAAATATTACCTACTGGTAATGGCTTGTCGTTGAGTAGATTAATATTGATAAGTGCTGTGACGTTGTTTGCTGGATCTTGAACAGCATCAGCAAGTTCCTGACCAAGAGTATAAGAAAGAGAGAGTACTGGTATTTCATTTGCCTCACCAACACTAATAGACATAGGTCTTACATTACCAGGTGCACCATCATTATATATGAAAAGAGCAGTAACATTGTATTTTGACGCTTGTTGGGCTTTTTTAACAAACGTGCAATTACCTCGTTTAACTAATGCTACTTGTCCAGCCACTGACATATTATTATTTTCCCAATCTGTGTCATCACAACCCAGATTAGGAATAACAGTAATGGCAACATAATCTGTTAAATCTAGTGATGTTGAGAATCTTGCTACAGTAAAATCAGCTATTGCTAGATTGGTTGAGTATGTATAGTTCTGTATGGCATCATTAATTGAAATCAGTAAAACTGGATTACTGGCAAGGGTACTGTCTCTCACTGGAAAAAAACTTTGTGTAATATTATAATTTGTATTAAGTTTAAGAACATTATAAATGTAATCAAGTGTTTCATTAAATCCACGTGTATGAATGGCTCGATTACCATCTGCATTAGTTGCTATAATCTGTAAGTCATCAAGATGATGCATCACGTCTTCAATACGTATAGATGATGCCAAGATTGTATTTGGTAACGGTTGGCTTGTAGGTTTTGTTGTTACTGCTGCCGTTCCTGTGGGTGCTGTTGTTGTTGCTGCTGTTCCTGTGGGTGCTGTTGTTGTTGCTGCTGTTCCTGTGGGTGCTGTTGTTGTTGCTGCTGTTCCTGTGGGTACTGTTGTTGTTGGTCCAGCTGTTGGATTTGTCGGATTTGCTGTCACAATACTATTACC
>CAJNOI010000504.1:0-16766 GCA_905250115.1 Adineta steineri
TAATTCATGTTGTTTCATATGCATAGTTGCAATTATTTTATAGATATCACATAATGATGGATCTTCAATAAATTTTTCTTCTAATTCTTTATTTAATAATTTTTGAAAATAATTTATGCAACTTTTATAATCTTTTTTCGTAAAATAAATTACAGCAATAACTTTATAGATTTCAATTAATAATGAATCATTTAATGGTGTTAATTTTAATTCATGACGTAGTAATTTTCGAAAACTTATCAAAGCATAATCAAAATTTTGTTTCTCTAAATAAATATTTGCAATAATTTTATATGAATCATTTAATGAAATATTCTCCGATGTTTGATTTTGTCTTATGAGTTGTTGAAAATATTGTATTACTCGATTGAAATGACGTTGTTCATTATGATTATTTTCAATAACTGAAATTATTCGAAATGATTTTGGTAATGAAGTAATTATTAATAATTTTATTTTTGATCTATCACCAAAATTCAATGAAGTTTGATTAAAACGATGAATGTTTAAAAAAACTTTTCCAATACTTAACAATGTATCATTTAATGCTCTTTGATTGTTTGAATCGTTTTGTAATTGACAATCAAATAATCGATTGAAATAAATAATGGCTTCAGTAAAATAAGATTTTTTAAAATAAATATTTGCAATAGTTTTATAAATTTCGGCTAATGTTGGATGATCTATTGATTTTGTTGTTAATTGATTATTTAATAATTTTGTAAGATAAATTAATGCTTGATCATAATTTTCTTTTTCAACATAAATATTTGCAATAATAGTATAGATTTCAATTAATGATGGATCATCGAATGATTTTGTTATTAATTCATTATTCATTAATTGTTGAAAAGATATTAATGCTTCATCCATATTTCTTTTCTCTAGATGGACATTTCCAATAACTTTATATGAATGACTCAATTGCGGATCTCCTGGTGAAAGTTTTTCTAAGTCATATTTAAGTGATTGTTGAAAATAACGTAATACTAAATCTAAATGTCTTTTTTCAAAATATACATTTTCTATCATTTTAAACGAATCCGTTAATTCTATTTTATTTGATAATTGATTTTGTAATTCTAGAGCAAGTGAATTACCAAAATAAAGTAATGAACTATCGAAAAAGTTATTTTGTGAATAAATATTTCCAACAATTTCATATGTATCATCTATTGGTTCATCTTCCGATCGTTTTATTCGTGCTTGACTATCAATTAATCGATTGAAATAAATTAATGCGAGAGAATAATCTTTATTTTCCAAATAGATCTTTGAAATATTTTTATATGTATCAATTAATGATGCATCATCAGGAAGTTTTCTTTCTAATTCATTTTTAAGTGATTTAAGAAAATAAATTAATGCTTCATCTATATCTTGTTTTTTTAAATATGTATTTGCTATAATATTATATGTTTCTGTAATTCCTGGATGTCCTTCTTCTAATCTTTTAAGTTGACTATCAAGAAGTTTATTAAGATAAATTAAAGCATTATCATAATCATTTCTTGCTAAATAAGTATTTCCAATAAGTGAATAAGTATCAGCGACATCAGGATGTTTCCATGATAAAGTTTTCAATTGATTTTCAAGTAATTTATTAAAATAATTTAATGCTTGATCAAAATCTGATCTTTTTTTATAAAGATAACCAAAATTTTTAAATGTTTCAGCAAAATCAGGATGAGTATTAGGTAAAGATTTTAATTGTAAATCATATGCTTTTTTCATACATTCAAATGCTTTTATTTCTTCATTAAAATCTGAATACATTGATGCCATTGCAATATAAGTATAACCTAAATCAGGATGATCTGAAGATAATACTTTTTTTTGAACATTAATAGCTTTTTCAAACATATTAATTGCTTTTTCATATTGTTTTAATGTTGTATAAATTTTTCCAATTTCAATAAATGTCTCTGCAATAAATGATGGTGCTGCTGTTGTTGTTTGATTTGCAAGACATTTATATTGATATTCTAATGCAATCATATAGTTTTCCATTTTCATATGTAATTTTGATAAACCAGAATACGTTCTTGACTGATTATTTCCTTTACTTTTAAATGCTTGTTCATAATGTTTAAATGCCAGTGAATACTCTTCTTGATGAGAATAAATTAAACCTAAATCATTATGACATTGTGCGATAAGTGGATGATCATTATTATTATAGCTTTTTAATAAATAATTCAAAGCTAAATTAAGATGTTTTACAGCATCATCATATTCTCCTTTCTTTTTATTAACTTTAGAAAGTTCATGATAACAAGTAGCTAAATCAAAATCATTCTTAATTAATTTTTCTTCTATTAACATATAATAATGTGCTTCTGCTTCATCATATTTTTGCATTTGCATCAAATAACTCCCAAGACATACTAACACATTTTTTCCTTCTAATTCTTTTTCTAATTGTTCTTGTAAATTTCTCATATCACCATCTTCATCACTACATAATGTTAATATTGCTCGAAATATTTTTAATTCTTTATCTTCCCAAATATCATCAATACGAAAAACACAACCAAACATAAATAAAATTTCATCTTCTTTCGGAAATGCACTTAAACGTTTAACATCTGCATATGGTCGAGTTTGATGTTCTAAATTAAGATTTATTTCCAATAAAATTGTTGTTAATGTATCTGATGTTGTACCACTCATAGCAAATTCTAAAGCTTGTTTTCTATTTGTACTTGTTGATAGAAATGAATTCATTGAAATTAATTGACCTTTAGCATATTTTATTCTATTAATTTCATCAACACTAATAAGTTGTCCACGATAAACTTTCAAAATCATTGATGGACTTGTTACTAAAAATGTAATTTGTTCATCGGCTAATTGATTATATAAATCACGAATAAATTTAGTAAAAGCAATTAAATCTCCAATACTTTGTGTTCGTAAAGCTTTATTTAACAAACGATAGACACATGATTCACGTGTATACCAATATATAGCTTTATTTGCTTTGTAACTTTTATCAAATTCTAACATAATACGTCGATCTGCTTCTTCGGTAGGATCAAAATGACCACAAAGTGTATTTTCTATAGAAGAATCTGTTAATCCTTCAGATAATAAACGTTTAAGAATAACTTGATATAATAAAAATTCTCCGTTCAATCCACTATGTTGACTTTGCATATCTTTTAATGAAAAGACATTAGCCATCGAACCAGGATTTTCAGTATTTTTATGTACAGATTTTCTTCGTAGCATTTTTTTGAACTAAAATAATTTTATTAGAATAATTCATCAATAAATTTTTTTATTTATTAGAAAATTGACCAAATTGTTATATCTCATTAGAGTATCGCTACAGTTAATTTATTTGATATATTAAATCTTATCTTTATATCTGTAGAATTAACGCTAAAACAAATTTTTACACAATATAGTATACATACCAATAAATAAAAGTTTCAATAATTTTTGACGTGATTTCTACAAAATACTAGAGAAAAAATATAAAAATTAGTATCGTACGTTTTTTTTTTTGATTTGTATATAATCAAGTCGTACATATTACCTATAAACATGATGTATTTAAAAAAACCTTGTGATAACACGTGTTTTTTTGTATTTCGATAATGAGATTGACTTTGAGTAATATACAGAAAGGTAAAATATACACATGTCGTATTTCTTTTCATTATACGATACATGAAAGTAATATATAACATATTTGTTATACAGTGGTTAATGAAAAAAATATCAATTTAAACTGAAATTTTCTTCCTGTACATAATAATTTTGTAATAACAGATATCATAATGAACGTCTATAGATATATTTCGAGGATTTCAATAATAATTATACGATTTTGTCAAGTATAGATACTAGAAAAACAAATGATTATTTTTTTTTTGGTTATCATTCATTTATCGTAGTTGTTTATAATCGCCGATAATTTCGGCCGTGAAAATCTTTTTATATTCATATGAATATAATATTTTATATTGAAAAAAAATGTTATTGTCAACGTTATTATTACACTTTGATATTTATACATCACAATCATTTTCTTTACAATAAATTATTATTTCTTATTCAATTGGTTACTCAGATAATTTATAAAATGAATTTTATGATAGACGTGTGAGATTGGATAAGTTTGAATTCGATCAATATTCAAGTTCTTCATAATTCAAACTAAGTTTATGTCAAATCTATTTATCGATTTTTCCCTTACAGATTAAATAATCTTTCTCAAAGGAATAAATCAGGATGATATTTGATTTATTGTTTAAGTAAAAAAAATTGAGGTATCTCATGGAACAATCCTGTTTGAATTTCAATTGATAATAAAGCGATTTTGTTTTTTCTTTTCTATGAATGAATATCGGCTTGCTGTTTTTGAATATTACTAAAAAATACATTTGTTAGAATTCTTGAATCTTATTAATCGAATAGACTCTTTTTTTCTAGTTCAACTGAGTTTGTAACGTATTCCTCTTCAGTCGTCTATTTCTATAAAAATGATATACATTATAAAAAGTGATCAAAGCATCATTAATTTAATTATGCTGTTTCTTTTCCATAGATTAATATCAAGAATTTTCTTTATCTATTAAGTTAAATATCTTATAAAGTGAAAAAGTTCATTTCTCTTTTACCTATTTTTTTCCTGCGATATAGGTTGCAGTTTACCCTGTAGGATAAAGACGTTCACGACTGGCATAGTCATAATCAAAATCAATATAGTTAATAATCTATGACATACTACATGTTCTTTATAAAGTTATTGAATCAATTCTTTTATTAGACATCGTCAAATATATGTGTTGTTTGACAAAAAAAAAGTGAACTCTAGAGAAAGTACTACAATGACATTCTGTTCAAATACGGATATGATAAGCAAAAATAAACGAAGAGAGAACTAGTATCATTGTTAAGCTGATGTAGTTGGAAAAGAGCCATTCGCTGAGGCGCTAGCGAGAGGACATGCATTTTTTTGATTGCCCCACCATGCTGGAAAGGTAGCATTCCTATAAGTGAAAATGAAGTAGATGAAGAAGTCAGCGTAGTAGCTGCCTATAGATAAGATCATAACCAATAAGAAGGCATAACGTTCGAACCACCATCGACGAATGACTTTGTAGAAGATGAATCCCAATAGAAACCACGTTGGTAGAGAAAGATAGCCAGAAGCACCACTTTGAAGATTAGGCAAATATCCAAACATGATTGGAATGTGTATGAAACGAAGCCATTTGATTTGTGGCCAAAATTTATGAGCAATCCAAATAAAAAGAGGTAACACAGCAACAGCAACCATCACCCATATCAAAGATGGATAGACTGATTCGAGGCCATACAGCTTATTTAAATCTGAGAAATCCAAGGAAAAAAATATTAGCATAATGATTGCTATATAACAAATTTAAGCTAATGAAATCGTAGCAAAGCAAAGTTTCTATATATTTCAATCATTTTTCATTAGTAAGACTTTAAAATCGTGGGGAAAATAATGAAATACTTTCTTAAGAACAAAATGCACAGAAACTTAGTCCATACATTCTATTGTCGATCTCAAAACTTAGCAATATTTTTTTCTCGTTTATCTATCTTCAACTAATTTTTGTGGCAAAGAATCAGTCAAGAATCGTACTTGTAAAGAGAGCTGAAATTTACGGAGAAATTCAAGTTCTTAAAATGTATTTTTCTGATATGATATAATATGATCAATATATCGTTTCAATTAAAAGCATGTGACAAACCTGATGTTGCAAAAGTAGTAGCGTGTCCAAGCCATTGAGTTCCACATGTTACATTGGTATTAACGTTGCAGACATTTGAGATTTCATATTGCATTATAACGAAATTCATTGTGGCTCCAATTATGGTGGCAGTTATCTGTGTAATAAACATCGATTGTGGAGAAACCTTCATGTGATGAGCTAATTTGAAATTTGTAAGGATACCTAATGCTTGGAATTGCATTCCATAAAGTAAAATGTAAAAAGTAGCGAGTTGCATTGGTTGATTATGAAATATGAATCCAGAGATAAAATAAACAATATAAGATGGATCAATAAGAATACCTGATAATGCCTAAGAAAGAACATAGCTGACGATAATGATACATAACAAGGTGTGGGTGCGTATGGGAGAGGGGGGGGAGGGTGGCTTTAGCTGTATTGTATCTATATCCTCCACACTTCCTATTGCAGAAACTTTCGCTACAATACTAACGAGGTAGATAACTTCATTTATATTGGATATTCTTTACAAACAAAGTGTGCTGAATATATGACTCACCTGCAATAATCCCATGGGCACGATGAATACTGTACCTATGCATGTAGCAGCGATGACGTAGTACCATGGTAGAAAATGAGTGAAATGACATATAAGACAGGCGGTTAAAAGGGTAACTGTAAATAGAATCCCAAAAATCCAACCAGGTGCCTCTTTGTATTTTCCAATGAGTGTACAATGAACATCATTTTGACGATTATGAAGTGATGTACGTGCGTATTTCCATAGATCTCGACTATGAAAAAGAATTGTATGAAGAAATAAAGCAAGAAATGAACCCCAAAAAATATAATCGACAATAGCAACAGTAATAGTACGTTGTACTTGATCTGAATGATCAATTACTGGGTAAGTATTAAGTCCAGTCACTGGTAAACTAGCCCAATTGGCTACATTGCAATAATACAAGATAGGAATAATGAACCATGCAATGAGAACAAAGCCAATAATCATATTAACATAAACCCACCATGGTGGTATAAGATGAAATGATTGCCCAGAAGCAATAGTCAACCAATCAAGAGGAAAAAGACCCATTGCTAATCCATTTGGACCTGTAACCTGCGAAAGGCGAGTGGAGCTCGGCTTTATAAGACACCACCAAGGGAAAGTGGTCAACATTGGAAAAATAAAACTTGGAAACCATCGGTAGACAAATGAAATGGTTAATACAAACACTAAGAAACGACGTCGTGTGAGACCTAACCATCGAGTGCTTAGTGGCGATTCAGTTTCGTTTAATGTTCGAATCACAACCATAAAAGGAAAATTCCAAGGCCAAATCATCTCAGAAGGCCATACTAAGAGTCGACGAAGAAATCCTTTGAAAGACTTAAAAGTATGGCGAATTATAATGATAAACAAAAATCATCACTAGTTTTACGGTATTATTTGAAACAAATTCTTTACCAACGATATGAAAAAGTCGAGTAAAGCGTCATACTATTGAAATTTTATGACAATTCTAGAGACAAATGTACGAAAAAATCTATGGTAATCATACTATTATTCAATAGGTTCTATCTGAAAAACTTAGATATTTGCGAATTAATTTGTTTTCTCTTACAGGGTGTAATATTGACAAAACATACCAGCAAGACCAAAGGCAATCATTTGTGTACTAATAACTAGTAACAGACCAATGATGTAATGCGGTGCTGATGGTGCTTCATTCTCAGGAAGGCTTGCTCTATATATGAAAAGATCAACAGCGGGTACAGATTGAACACCCATATAAATCATGCTATAAATTACTGTGTGTTCTTTTATTGTGAATGGACCTGGATTAAGTGAGAATGCAAAACGACGATTCTTAAACCATGTATGTGTGGGTAAAATCCAAGCAAAAAACCGTCCGACAGGATAAATTAATAACACGAAATGATCACCAAAGAAAGCAAAAGTTTTGCCTTCCAAGAAAAGATATGTGTTTATCACGGCACCAATAGCTGCACAAATAATTCCCAATGTCCAACTACGAAATGTAAGGCAAAGTACGTTGGGATCGTCGGTGTTCGGAACTACTCCAAGAGTCTCTTCAAATGATGATTGTTCGACATCAATTAGAACTGGAGTTAATTTGAAGTCAATGTTATCTGTTGTTGGCAGATCATTCAATTCAAACGTTGTCAAATGTTCAGGTTTGACCTAAGTGAAATTAAATGACCTTTGTCAATACTTCATCGATTCTGTATGGTGTCTCCTCTTCTGTTCTTAAATTTACTATCATGAGATGTTGAATATTTAGATTCAACTTGCTAGTTTAATATATATATGTTATGGATATAAACTTTTCTAAATATTTATACATATCTGTAAGCAGTGTATGGGTACAAAGTTGAATTGTTTGGTATAGATTTATCCTATTCAACTAATCTTCGTTTTCTACTAAAGTGCTATTTTAATATTACTGTGTAACAAAAACTTATACAAACAAGTCTATTTAAACGTCTATTAGTCACATTTTAAATACATACGTGCTTATCTTGATAGTTGCTTTCATTATTTATTTGGGGATTTGCTGTAATAAAGTCGTTGATATTATCTGTATTAATACTATCGTTGTTAATTGTTCTCCGTCGAACAGCTTTAACATTATTCGTCGATGCGCAATCAACTTGGTGTTGTTTTTCTATTGACGCACTTATAGACATATTTTTTTATCGAGTGTGCTTCGTTGTATTGCACATTAACGTGCCTGATGTAATATGGATGTATATTATTTTTATTACATGTGATTACTCAAGCATATCCATATGAGTAATGCAAATATGGTCAGGAATTTTGAAATCATATTTTACAATTATGTATTAAAATATATGGTCAATATATAAATTATTATTATATTTTTAAGAATTATTAAATAGTTTTTTTTAACATCGTGGAGGTATGAGAACATTCACGGATTGGATAAACTGTAGTTATGAGTAGTTTATTATTTTGATGTTAGAAATATATAAAGAAGTAGATTGGTTCGACCTAATGAAACAAGAATAATTGATTATGACAGTATAATCATGTTATATCAGTACAAAAGCAATAAGAGCCTATTCAACAAAACTTATATTAACATAACACCCACTACATTTGAATGTTGTACGCTAATAGCATGTATTGCGATGAGTAAGAAATGGCGTATAAGAAAATACGAAAATATTCAAATAGGTAACTAAATATCCATTTACATTTGTTTTGCTTTCTTAATATTGATTACTCAGTCATAAAGCAACGTGCGTATATGTAACGTTAAGGTAAAGTAAAGAAGAAAAAAACTACATTTCAATTTATTTACTACAGAAATGCCGTTTCTGAAATGGAGAAAAAGTAAACGTTCTGATGCACAATCGAAATTCAAAGTAATGGATCATGAAACTGCAAATGGTAAAGATCATCATTTGCAACAAGCTAATCGAACTGATCAACAAGCAGATATAATTCCGTCAACTGAAGTTATTCTCATATATTTGACCAAAGTTTGTCCTCTTCAACAAGTTGTCGCAATTCTTAATACACTTACCGAAAACGAGGCTCAGGTTAACTTAAAGATATCTTCAAATTTTTCCAATAGTAAATTTTCATTATGTGAACAGATTAACTAAAAATATGTAAAATACCATTGATTTTTGTGCAATCAACATATTATTAAAGTCTATAGTAAACTTTGTTTTTTTCAAGCAGATCTTCGATGTCGAGCAGAACTGTATTGATTTTATTACAAGTATATCGAAACAAAAGATCTTTTTGGTTGTCGATCATGAACCATCGGCGACTTTAATTGGTGCATTAGAATTCTTGACACAAGTTGATTCATTATTTTACTATTCCTCAACATTTAATGCAACTAATAGCGATAATAATATAATTGCTGATGGTCGTATTATTAATAGATGTCCTGATGAAGAAATTCTTGCAAAGATTATTCGTCAATCATACGATGATCTTGAAAAGCAAACAAAAGCTTTTAGTTTGTACAATAGCAAAGAAAAAGCGACACGAGATATTTCTAAAGAAGCTGGTGCATTTCTATTTTTTCAAATGTTCAAAACTGTTCTAATGGCAATGCCAAAAACAACAGCATCGAAACAAATGATGCTCGGTAAGTGTCGCGATTTTTATCGAGGTAATCTCAAAGAGTTGGCCAATATTTCCGAATTCGAACTAACATACAAATCAACAGAAGCTATTCCATGGTATACTAAAGAATCATTTGTTTATAAGTGAGTTATAATACTTTTCACATCTTCAAAGATCAAACGTAAAGGGATACCATCGACTCTATTCTTTTATTATATTTAGATTTATAAACAAAGCTCTTCGTACAGAAGATGTTGAAGTATTATATCATTTTCGTTTTTACATTATTGATTTATGTAAACAATTAGAAGAGAAATTCGAACATTTGAAAGCAAAACAAAAAGGTGTGTTAAAATTGTATCGCGGTTTGAAAATTGCTCTTACGGAAATTAAAAATTTCGAAGAGAATATTGGTAATTTAATATCGACGAATGGATATTTATCGACAAGTAATCTTCATTCTGTTGCTTATGAATTTGCAACGAAACCAAGTAATCGTGAAGGTGTCGTTTGTGCTCTTTTCGAATATCAAGTCGATTTGAATTTGGTCAAAAAAATTGTTATTGCAGATATTGCTGAATATTCAGCTTTTCCTGAAGAAGCTGAAATGCTTGTTGATATTGGTAAGTTTTGTTTTTTAGAGTGCTGGAATAGAAGCGACGAATTTGAACTAAAGTTCTATTCATTTTATATGTTAAGGTGCTTCATTTCGGATTGAATCTTGTACATTTGATGCCGGCGAAAATTTATGGCATGTGATAGTACAAGCAACTGATCAAGGTGCTGCTTTAGCTGATGAATTTATTGAATATCAAAAGAAAAAAATGGCTGATGCAAATATTATTTTAATGTTTGGTCATTTACTTGTTGAAATGGGTGAATATGAAAAAGCTAAAAAATATTTGAATACTGTTCTCGATTCGAATCCAAATGATGAAGAAGTTGCTTGTATTTATTATAATTTCGGAAGAGCTTATCGATTAAAAGGAGATTTTAAACGAGCAGAAGATTATTTTACACAGTCATTTCAGTTACACGAAGGAGCAAAACCGAAACGATTGGCTAGTGCAGCAAAATCATTGAATGGTATGGGTATTACCTGTGTAGAACAAAACAAATACGACGAAGCAATTGAACATTTTGAAACAGCTCTCAAATTTTTGGATAAAACTGTTTCACGAAAACATGTTGATGTTGGTGGAATATTGATCAATTTAGCTTCCATTTACAACGAACGTGGACAGGTATGATAATTAGATTAGTCTTTCATTGCTTTTTACAAAACTTATATCGTTATTTATAGACACAAAATTGAATTATTTACTTTTAGTATGAATTGGCAGCGAAATATGTTCAAAAGGCAATAAAAATCTACGAAGCATCGTTACCCATTGCGCATCCAAATAATGCTTTAGCTCTTGTCGGTTTGGCGAATATTCATTCAAAACAAGGAAAATATGAAATGGCTCATGAAGAATTTGATCATGCTCTTAAACTACAAGAAACTTCATTACCTAATGATCATGCAGATATTATTCGAACATTACAAAATAAGGGATCTACATATGGACAACAAGGAAACTTTGATAAAGCCCGTGAATATATAGATCGAGCGGCGGAAATGGCTGAGCGAACCTTGGTTGTCGATCATCCGCTCAGGTGTCTTATCGTTAATAATCAAGTGAATCTGTCTAATAGTACTAACCAAATCGTTATAATTCGTCTATAATACATTTTAAGGATTATTTTATTCAATGTGACATACATGAGCAGATTTAATTGTACTCTTGTAACAAAAACTATCTTACTAATTCTTCAAATACAAGTGATTCCGAGTTTTATTTTTTAAAATAAAGAATCAGTTATTTTTTTCTTGTGTTTATGAGTTTAAATGATTGTTTCGAATGACGACATATGTTAGAAATCACGGAAATAGTCACTTTTTTGTGTATTTATTTACTATTTGCTCATGAGTTTTAATTTCTTGAGAAAATTTTACCTAAAACATTTCTAATATTAATTTATAAAAAGATTTTTAGAACGTAAGAACCACCCTTACTCACCTTCAAGATGAACAGATCTCGTTATTAACGATTAGATATAGAACTCGAAATTGTCAATATAGTAGAGTGGGTGTGAATGTACGCCCAGTGAAAAATGTCCGATTATAATCAGATTATTGTGCAACAAAATCAAGATTAAAATTGATTATAGTTTTAAGTTTTGCAAAAAATCGTTCATAATTCGATTAAAATCCGATTTTTCACCAAATTATGAACGATTTTTTGCAAAACTCAAAATTATAATCAATTTTAATCTTGATTTTGTTGCACAATAATCTGATTATAATCGGACATTTTTCATTGGGCGTGGGTGTAAGAGATGAATAACACAACCACATCCATACACTCTTACGGATCAATCATTTCTTATCATTTTCTAATCAATGTAGATTGTCCATGAAGAATAAAATCAATATGTGTGATTGCTTTCCATTTCTATTTAAATACCGTTTAAGCATTACGTTGAGTTTTATAATTCAATGTAGAACAAAGAAATTAGTTATTCATAAAAACTAAATAGTCCGTTTAATTCACATTCCGATCGAAATATGAAACAAGAAATGAAATAAATCAAAATTTATTCCATTTTAGATCGTTGTCTCCTTATCTAGAGGAGAGACTAAAGTCAGTAACTTCAATGAATGATTATCTATTATTTTGAAATGTGAAAGAATTATATTAAAATATTGTTTCAATTTTATTTTCTGATTAAATAACAATTACTAACAAAAAATAACAGTTCTAACACATTGCATAGATATATACATATATCGAGTCACTATCATATATGTAGTAAATCAAACAAAAATATATATCCAATAGTTTTTGTACATTTTGAGAAATATCAGTACGATATTCTGGATTTATCCACCATCGATGGTTAACCGTGTAGACACGATCATTTACTAAAATAAAGGTAGACAAATAACTTGATTTATTTGAAGAAAAACAATATACCTTCTCATGTTTGTAAACCTTGGGTAACTATTTATTCAGAGAGTCGTCAAATAAATAATTTAAACATATTCTAAATGACATACAACGGACTTAACGCTATTGAGTGATGTAACTCCATGTTTTGCTTGGAAATTTAATTTTGATAGAATTACATCGAATGAAGTCAAGAATACCCCTCGAAGGTACTCTCGATGACGTTACACTATTGATTTAGCGCCACGAAGAGCAAAACATGTATCTTCTTCTCTCCGAAAAAATAGGTAAAATATTGATTTGCGTGTCTTTGTATGAATACGACGAAATTTATAATATTTTAGCCTTTGCTGAAGTTTGCCAGCAAGATATCTATTCCAAAGATTAGTTTCTGAATAATTATTTAAAACAAGTCGGTATTCCGTTCTAGGAAAGATAATACTAAACACGAAAACAGTTCAAATAAAATTTCGTTAAACAATGTATAAATGTATCTGTGTCTATATGTATATATATCATAGTAACATTAAGATAGTTTATAAAAGATTCTTTATAAAAACTATCATTCTATTTATGTAAAATAATTGTTAAGGGAGAATCACTTGATATTCTTCCATAGTTTTTTTGTTTTTTTGTTGTTTATTGTTGTTGTGGCTGGTTGTTCAAACTTTATCTTATAATTTTTTATTTTTATCCTCATTTTTCAACGTATTATTGTTTCGAGAAATAATTTATTTTTATTAATGCTGTTACTTGTTTTCTTTGATGTTTCGACGTAAAGTTAGTTATTACTTCGACTCTATTTCGATGGACTGTAATTAGATAGGTGGGGAAGATGTGGTCGTTTCTTAATTGAGTATGTATTTTTTGATAGTTGTGTTTGTGGTAAATAGATCATTTGGTTTTGTTATGAAAATCAGGACGATATTCTTTTTTCAATTTGAATTTTTCATTTTTTTCTTTTTTGTCTTTCAGCTTTTGTTGTTGTGATGGTGATGCTAATTCAAACTCTTCGATTTCTTTCGGTGTTGGATTAATTATGAATGCTGTTGGTTTTTATTCGTTAAATTTTGATTTTAAAGTTTCTATTAATATTAAAAACTATTGTCTAGAATAATATTAAGAAAACATAGAATTAATTCTCTTTCTCGTAGAGAAGAGTCTAATAAACATAAATTGTCTGATTGATTGCTTGTGTGTCCGTAGGGTAAAAAAAACATCAAAAACCGATTTTCAGGAAAAGACATTTCTTGAAATTTTTCTATGTGGGAATTTCAAAAGTGCTCCTCGTGGGCTTAGACTACTTAATGGGGGTGTAGACTGAGAGAAGTGATGCGAACTGATAGAAAGCGAGTTTTCGGGTAATACATTTTTATGGATGTTCAAATGTTCTTCTGTTTGTAGTGCAGAGTGTGGCGACCATAAACTGTGGGTTTTCTTGCATATAAGATTACGTTTACCAGTGACTAGGATGCGAGTATGTGCTAAGAGTAATGAATAATAAAGGAGGGCACGATTTTTAATTGTTTTTCCAGTAAATGTCAAGAGGATGCATTTCTACGAGAAAGAGTTACGCGAGTCCGCGGATGAGCGTTACACTGTTCAATAATAGGGACATATATATATATATATATATATATATATGTATTGCTTCACGTTTAAATACATCGAAGTTCAACGAATATCTTATTGCTCGACTGAGAACTACAAACGGAATATGCTTGTGACAGGCAGAAAATGTGGTTCATGTGGAGGCTTGTAAAACACTTTAGTTATCAATATACCTCCTATATTCTCAGATTTAACATCAAGATACTCTGCAGTTGATCCTATAGATTCAGAAATTTCAATATTACTATCAAGCCTATTCCAGAATTTCACAAGACCTTTTAATATATCTGTATGTACATTTGACATAATGAAAAGATCATCAATATATCTATAGTATAATGAACATGTTCTTTGAGCCCATTTAGATATTGAACGTTCAACAAAGTACATGTATGTATTTGCTATTGCCAGGGTAAGTGGCAATCCCATCACTCCTCCTCTTATTTGTTTATAATAAGATCTATCAAGATAGAAATAATTATTAGTCATTACAAATCTAATAAGAGATAGGATAATCTCTTTTTTTAACACCATCGATTTGTTTTGAATTAGATACTTCTATCAAACGTTTAATGGTTGTTACTCCTCCTTCCTATGGAATCATTGTATATAGATCAAGGGGTATACAACAGAGACTTCATTCATGAAGTCTCATGAAGTCTTGAAGTCCGCTGTTACTCCCTTATAAAAACCATAGAGTAAATAAGTGAGGATTCTATTAGATTATGAGAAATTTCTTGGTCATGACTTTTGTTATGAGTGTAATAGTTGAAACATCATCTAAATCATGTCGTTCGAGTTTATATGCATCGAACTATTGCGTTACAAAATATGAAAATTCTCTGAGTAATTTACTAGACTATCATATAAGTGTTATTTTTCTATTAATATTTTCATTTTTCTTTAATTAGAAATTGTTATTGAACCATCTTTTGATCCGATAATGATGGTCAAATATACGTACTATTAAAACAAGTAACGCTCGTCTGCCGGCTCGCTCAGCTCTTTCTCGTAGAAATCGTTTTCTACAATAGTAAACTTTTTGCTTATACAGTTTGGAAAAATTAACACCAGATATGTGTTCTTCCACCCCACTTACCTTTCGGTCACCCCTTATGAAATTTTTTTATTTATAAAAATTGGTTCTCTCTCTAAAAAAGTGATCCATAAAATTATTTTATAAAACTAACATCAGATTCGAAGTCTCCGCATCGAAATGCCCCAAAAATATATTTTCTAAAAAATCGATTCTCGAACTATCCTCTGGTAAAGCTTTCTTGAAACTATCTTAAGATTAATAATATTAATTAATTATTAATTGATTTTTAACTAAAATTAACCTCGCATTCGAATTCTTGGCACTCGATTACCCTTCGGTCAAACTTTTTTCGAAATTAATAATTTCAATTATTAACTGATTATTAATTGATTGTTAACTGAAAATAACCTCAGATTCGGATTCTCCATACTCGATTACCCTTCGGTGAAACTTTAGTCGAACATATAATAATACTAATTATTAACTGATTATTAACTAATTATTAACTAGTTAATTTTAATAAACTAATCTCAGATTCAAGTTCCCCACCCTCGATTACCCCCCAGTCAAAGTTTTCCGGAAGTATCTGAAAAATTAAATTTCAATGTTTTTTTTGACCCTGCGGACACACAAGCAAGCAAGCAAACAAACAATTTATTCTTACTGGACTCTTCTCTTACGAGAAAGAGAATAGCAGACCTTTTCAATTGACATCATCGCCATCACATTCATAAGGATCTGCAAGACTCTTTTTTTGTCATAACACGTTACAAAAATTGCTTACAGCTAAATTGGATTTATTTTGTGAATATTCATTTTATAAATATTTCATATTTAGAGTTGAAGATGGAATAATTAGTACTGCTTGATAACAAAGTTTTCTTTTTGTACTATTTATTACGTAATATTTAAATTCCATTGTATTGCATTGAGGGTGTGGGTGGGTGAGTGGATGTGGTTGTATGTTTCTCCAATCCATCACTCACACCCAAGATCGATACTAAAACGTCTGCTTTATTTTCCAAAACGCTCCAACATGTATACTGAACAGATCAGGAAAAATCCAACAGCTGATAAGGGAAAAAACACCTGAACACTATCAGAAGAGACCGTTTGAAAATGCGAGCAGATGAAAAAAATGAAAGGAAAAGTCCTGTATATGTATGTAGGGGAGTAAGCCGTCAGCCGATTTTTGCTGAAGCCGATGGCTGGCAACTGACGTTTTTGTTGGAGCCGACGGCTGGCAACTGACGTTTTTGTTGGAGCCGACGGCT
>CAJNOI010000504.1:28433-44075 GCA_905250115.1 Adineta steineri
AAATATCTCGTTTTCTTTTATTTCAATCAAATAAATCATAGTTGTAATTTTTTGTTATTAATACATGCCAACAGTATTGTAATTATAGAATAAATATTTAGGAAGAATTGATGATTTTTTTATTAGTGGTATTTTCACGTATACAATAGTATTTTTAAAAAACCTTGAGTACAATCTCAATGATCATATGGGTAATATTTATATGTCGAATGTGGGAAGTCATCAGATAACACGTTGGTCGCCAGGTGCAATAAAAGGTGCTCCTGTTGTTGGTGAAAAGAATATGGGAAGTGGATCCACGCAGCTCAGCTATCCATATGATTTATCATTCGATCGACAGGGTAATCTTTATGTTGTCGATATACTAAACGATCGAATACAAAAATTTGTTATTGATCTTGACTGAACACAGTTTTTGATGATAAAATGACTTTTAGTAAATGGTTTTTTTTGTCACTTTTAAAATATTTTTTCTTAGCGAAGAATAAAGTTCATTAAAAGTATGAATAATCTAATTTATCATTCATCTTATAGACCGAATTTTTTATATTGCTTTTTTAATGCCTGATAAATTGTTTGTCAATTAAAGCACGTCAATGGTCCAATACAAACCGTTCAATTCGATTTATATTTGTATGTAGTAAAAATGAGTGAAGCTACTAAGTCTAGAGTATGTGATCATATGGACTTGATCGTTGGATTTTCTGCATCAACATTCACATTCTCAACGTTTTATTATAAGATATGCATTAAATATAGCAAGTGGCAATGTACACCAAAGTAGATTTAATGAATTACTTAGTAAAAAGTAAGTTATATCACAGTTTTAAATTCATTTGATTATCAGACTACATGAAATGTCTTTACCTAACAGTAATTTTACTTTGTTAATTGTTTAGTACACATCAAGTATTATAATTGCGCAAAGATGAAAAAAAACTTAATTTAAATAAAGATCAATCGATTTACAAAAGTTTTTAGTACTTGATCTGTTATGCTTTGCCAGAAAATAGTTTTATTTTACTGTTTTCAATACATAGAACATAGTGATTACGTATAGATCAAACATCTTTATAACAAAAAGAAGTAGCAAAAGCTAATGCAAATAATTCACAATCGCCACCATCAATTTGCTGTGGAATATTTTCGAAATGAAACAAAGAATTGAGAGTGTGGTTGAAAAGAAAATGAACTCACACTACACCACTCACTTTTTAAATCAATGAGACTTCTAACATGAAGGAAAAAGAGAAGATATACAATGAGGATGAAACAACAGATGCATATAAGTTGCTAAATGTTGTGGTAAATCTGCCAATCCAATATTTTCTAGATATATTTTGTGTTTACATGTATGCAACCGTCAGTTTTTATGTAAATAATATCCATGTTTGTTAACATTACAAATGTAGAGAAAGTAAAAGCCGAAGCCGTGATGACGAGAATATAATTATTTAAATAGACAAACACATCACAATATATTCACCGATTTTCAATTAACTTTAAAAAAATAGTTCGTTCCATGTCTATTTTCTTTCTTTCTCTATTATAAAATGCACGAGTTTTTTTTAACATAACATCAAAGTATTCTATTCTTCCGTCTTGAATGATATACAATTAGATGAGTATCATTGCCACTTACTTTTTGCTGTTTCTTGCTGTCAATGTCCGTAGTGCATCAATCCCATTTATTACAAATACTTATTTTCAGCCGTATTTTAATACGAATTTTAATACCACTATATACATCAATAGCACATGTTTAGAATGTCTGTGCACTTTTCTTAGTTCAAACAATAATGTATCTTACATTGCATTGAATTGTTTCCCGAATGAGACATGTCAGTTTTTTCAAACATTTCCTGTAACATACAAATTAGTATCATTCTCTGGCGCAAGAATCTATTTTCTTCAAAACATATTTCCGAATTCCAGTAAATGTTGTATGCCAGATATAAGCACACTTCTTACACGGTTACAAAATGCTATACCAATTATTGCCAATCTTTCATTTATACCTTCAGTATTTGGTTACGATGAAAATAAACCAGATGAAATAGCCGTTATTGGACGTACCGGAAGTTATGTATATTGGTTTAATTCATATAATTTAATATATATACGAAATGTTACGATTCATAATACCTCGCTAAGCTTTGCATTACATAATAACTCAGTATTAACTGCTATTGATGGAACACCAGCTATTAAAATATATGATACTCAACTGGGCAGTTTGATAGTAAATATAAATCATACAATCTTGGGTATATTAAGAAAATATATTTTTATTAACAACGATCAAAATCTAATTATGACTGCTCAAAGTAATCAATCAATTGCTATTTTTAATATTGATTCTCCGATAAATTATACGTTTCAGGTGAACAAATTTTTCGTAAAATAAATATTTATTTTTATGTTACTTTTTTTAGCAAGCTATTCCAGTTCCATTCGATGTTCACGGTCTCGCTACGGTTAACGATACATTTCTCTATGTTTCATCTTGGAACACCTTACGAATTGCGGCTTATATTTATGAAAATTCAACGTGGAAATATCAAGCGTTTGGCAATAACACTATAAATGGTTCTGGGTCTCATATAACCATCGATGATTGTGGACGAGTTTGGCAAATAGTTAGACCATTTGGATTACGTATTTATGATCAATCAGGAATAATAATCGCCAATTGGAATATGAGTTTAGGATCGGGCAGTATATATGATCTTCTTTTTCTTACTAATTATATTTTATTAGTGACACGAAGAGAAAATCAACAAATAATTCGTTACGATCCTCAAGTAACATGTCCATAAATAACACATTATATATATATCTTTTAATTTTTTTTGTCTCATATTAATCAGATGGTAAGAAGAGTGTAGATGTGAGCCTTTCCTCGGTTTACTCATGCCCTCAAGAATATTTACCAATGAAAGCAATAATTATTCAATTCTATTTCAAGTTTAAATTCTAATCATTGAAAAACATAGGATTAAGAAATAAGTAGTGAATTTATATTCGATTCTATTCATATATCAGAAAAACAATATAGTCAACACAATAAATAAATTACTATTACAAATGATTTCATCATCGTAGAGGGTGGGTGTGAGTATGGCTTGGATGTAATTGAAAAGAACATGATAATCATACCAATACTCATACATGCACTTCACATAGTTGTTGAAGATTATGATAAAGTTATTGCTAATGTCACATACAATTGGAAGTAATTCTTTTCTTTGAGAATTACTTTTTCTTCAAATTTACTTCTCCTTTAAGTGTTTGTATTCTATCGATTAAATACTACCGAAAATATTCTCCTTCTCCTATCAAATATAAATCAAAATTATATGTGAAATTACATTTAAATACAATAGTTCTTTCCAATGTTGAAAATATATTAATACCACTTGAATCTTAACTTTATCACATGATGATCCATGCATTTTTTTATTTCATTTTTTTATTTATCACAGGGTAGATTAAAACGATTACAAAGAAATGAAATCAATATCAAATTTTCAATTATTGATATGTGAATAGATCCATCTGTTATATTTCAATTATATTGACTTAAAATATTATCTGTGTCTTAGAAATAAAAACACCCATTTTTTTATTATATTCTCTTGTTTTCAAATCAACTATGGCTATAATCAATATCTACTGCTATGTCGTTTTTATTATTCTTAGGTAAATAATTATTCATTTTTATCATTCATTTTGTTAACATTCATTAATTTTATATTTTAGCATAACAGGTTTGTTTTCTATTCTATTTTATATGTGTTTATATGTATTAGTTTATCACTTTCATAGTTCAAATAGAATCTCAAATATGTGAGAAAACTGCTCAGTATGGCCAGTGTTCGACAAACAATGCTTGCGGCTGTTTTCATATGTTAGGTGCTAATGATGGTGTTGGCATATGTGGTTTTCTCTGGCCCACATGCTCTCGGCTTGTACCATGTAATTCCTCAGACAACTCATGTCTTCAATCTAACACGATCTGCGTTCAACATCTACAATGTGATGATCGTCCTCTTTGCTATCCTGTTACAATGATGAATGAAAACATATGTCCACCAATGATAAGTGAGTAGAGCAGTGGATGATAAATGCAACATTCTTATTCACACTTTCAAGATATGTGCAATTATAAATTTTATTTGTTTTAGATAAAATGAATCTTAAATGGAAACTAGATTTTTCTATTGTTGCTGGAGGAAATGGGTATGGAAATGACTTAAATCAAGTTAGTTTAGTTCGAGGAATCTGTATTGATGATGATAAACAGACGATGTATATTACACAATATAATAGTGATCGAATTGTTGGATGGAAATTCGGTGAAGAAAGTGGTGAAATCGTTGCTGGTGGGAATGGACAAGGAAATGATTTAGATCAATTGCATAATCCATCAGATGTAACTGTTGATAAAAAAAATGATTTACTCATTATTTGTGATCAAGGAAACGAACGAGTAGTACAATGGTCTCGTCAAAACCAAATAGATCCAAGAATAATTATTGCCGAAATTCAATGTAATGGTGTAACAATCGATAATAATGGAGATATTTATGTTTCAGAAGGAAAAACACATAGTGTTGTACGATTAAAACAAGGAGAAGCAGAGGTAACAACTGTAGCCGGTGGAAATGGGTATGGATATGAGCCAAACCAACTAAATAATCCGGCTTACATTTTTGTTGATGAACTATATTCGATTTATGTATCTGATCATGAATATGGTCGTGTGACAAAATGGATGAAAAATGCAAAAGAAGGAATTATTGTTGCTAAGGAACAAATTCCAGATGGTAATATACCACCGTCGTTTTATTCACCTGGAATGGCTGTCGATCATTTTGGTAATGTATATGTATCAGAACTTGACAACAATCAAATAGTGCACTGGTCAGAAGGGTCTGAAGATGGTCACATTGTTATTAATGGAGGGAATTACGAACGACCGCCATATCTGTTCGCTGGGCCCGCAGCTATATCACTAGATCGAGAAGGGAATCTATATGTTGTTGATAATTTCTTTCATCGAATAGTGAAGTTTGATGTTGATGTTAACTGAAGTTATTATTTGTAATCAAATGAATTTTGATGAAACAATCTGCTTTTTTGTCATTTTTGTTCATCTTATTTAAAAATAAATCATTTTATCATTGAATTCATCTGAATTATTTTTCTTTTAGTATGTACAGAATCTTCGAAGATATTTTACTATAATAAACTGTGATGATATTTTATGAGCGCAGTTATTTTGTCATATCGTACATAGGATATTTTCGGTTAAAATTAGATCATCGTAGCCGACTGTACTACTATTTAGATTAGATCAATTCGCAGTTCATATGCTAAGTTATTTAAGCAAAGAAGCTATTAGAAAACATCTACTTCTATTTAAAGAATTCTTTGAATAATTTATTTGATCTAAATTGAACTGTATAAACCATCTGGGTGTGGGTGTGGGTGTGAATGGATGTAACTGTGGATATTATATTCTTTTCACACCCACACCCACACCCATTTTTGCACGTCTTTGCATCATCAAAACATTCTTTCGTTCATTGACAACTGATACATGAAATCAGTGTTGTTATCATTCTTGTTATTGTACCCATATTATTATATATTTTTCATACTACTTTCGTTTGAGTTGTGTTGCGTTATGATATTCACGTAATTTGATGATGTTACACTATATGTGTACGAGAACGTAAGAATCAATATTTCTCATCAAAAACATATAGTTTTTTTTTTTTGATGACCACTGTTTTCATAAAAAAAAGTGTATCAAATGACATATACACTTTTAGAGTCGTGGTCATAAGGTGAATGTGAAATTAAATTTAGATGTTTTCTATACTATCAAAACAAATCAAAGGAAAGACATTGATAATAAGTGTGAATTTCATATTTTTGTTGCGTTACATGAATAGTAACAAAGAATTACTTATGTCTCTTCATATATTTTTCTATTACATGTGTATGTTAGATATTGACATGTGAGAGCAGTCATGAGTTATTTTTGTTGACTGAAAACAATTTTATTCGTTTCTCTACCTCTCCCTATATATACGCACACCTATTCTCATAGTTTCACAAACCAATTCTTATCGTACTCTAGTTTTACTCTACATTAAATTATTACTATTAATATGCCAGGCTGTGGTTGTGGATGTGGATGTGGTTGTGGTTGTGGTTGCGGTTGTGGTTGTGGCTGTGGCTGCGGTTCGTGTTGTAGTTCATGCTGTGATCCATGCTGTTGTGACCCTTGCTGTTGCTCTTGTTGTGATCCTTGCTGCTGCGATTGTTGCTGCTGCGGTCCAAAATGTTGTGTAACTAAAACTGTGTGCTGCTGCAAACCATGTTGCAAAGTCATCAGAAAGAAAACCGTCACTGTCAAAAGATCATGTGCCAAGGTTTGCTGTTGCTAAATTAACATTTTTGATCTTTTTCTATGAATTCATTCAATATCTAATGTACAAATGTTAGATAACACTCAAAGAACATTCGTACTATTTTTTTTTCTCCTGTCCTATTTTTCACATGACCATCATATTGTTCATCCACATCTTTCTTTTTCTTATTTTATTCTACATTTTTTTTTACTTCTTACACAATTAGAAAGAAGATGTATAATACCATCTTCTTTGCTTTTTTCCCATTTTAATGAAAAGTAAGAGGGATTCAATTAGATCACCTTCTTTCTTCTCTTTATTATCCTTTGTTCATCTGTCTCTGTCAATTCTATATTTTCTTGAATATCTTATATGTGTGTGTACCTAAATAAGATGGATATGAATAGCTAGTTTTTTAAAATAAAACAACTTAGTGGATGAGAAAAATATTCTTCTCCTCATTTAACCCTTTAAGTACCATAGCTCAGCCAATGGATGAAACTTTGTTAGGACTTTATTTCTAACATGTATATTGTATGTTGTGAATATTTTCATTGAAAATTTTTAAAAAACTTTCGAAGTCATTTTCGATCGATACCCCTACCCCCTTACGGCACGGTGGTACTTGAAGGATTATTAAAATGATAAATACCGCGCGAATACAAGCACCTACATGTCCCCTATGCCACAATGACAAGTGCACTTCGATATTGTTTCGCATTCGCAATTTATTCAGAATTTGTCAAATTTTAAAGAGTGGGGCTTATAGGCCCCGTTGGTACTTAAAGGGTTAATCAATTCAGTTACAAAAGGGTGTGAGTATCGGTGAGGAAGAGACTCACCCACACTTACCCTCAAATTTATTTTTCACTCAGTTGTTACGAGCAGAGGTTTTTGAGTTGCTTTGTATGTATATTTTATATGATCAATATTAAAAAGAATTTGAATAGTAGTACACATTATTCTTCTAAATTTGGTAATTCTTTTGGTTTCTTTGCAATATTACCGTTCTTATTGTTTTGATTTAATGCTTTGGGATCTGGTACTGTACAGTTTGCTTTTAATTCAAAAGCAAATTTCAATTAAAACTTGAGATAAGAGTTTATTTTACGTTAAATTTTTCATAAAAATAATTACTCAAAAATAAGAAGCGATTGTGCAGCACTATAAATTGCATAACAATGAATCATAGAATATTTTCAGTTCTTCGTACGAAACATTCATTGTATAAGAATCATGCAGAATAAACACGTTGTAATCTCAAAACAAATCGATTATTCTCTTACATTTGACAAAAAAAGTGAAATGTGTATGAAAAGTGAGAATAAAGAATTCGAATTTGACTGCTTAGTTGTCGCTTCTTGCCTTTTTAGACTAGGATCGAAGTGTAGTATCTGTTTTCGTCGATTTGAAAGCCAGCACTGGTTTCCTTGAGATCAGGTTCTTTCAAGCGGATTTTTGGACATCGGCCAGGATCATCCGAGTACTCTCGTATCCTTCGAGATATGGGAACAACATTATAGGTCAAAAAAGATGATAATGAAAAATATCTTTCAAAAAATATATGATTTATAGATGAGGATGTGAGTAAGGGTTTGAGCATCTTGAGGATGGATGTGAATGGAACTAACAAAAAAGAAAATCATAGTCATTACATCCACACTCACACTCTTTCGAAGAATATGATGCTTTGAATGAATAGTTATGTAATGATGATCATGTTTGCCAATGTTACATTGATTATTCGAGTTATTTATCAGAAACGATCACGTCATCAAACAATTCATTGGCAACGTCATCGTCGAATGGTTTTACAACTTTGGATTGTTTCATCACTTTACATGGCATGCTGGTTACCGATGACAATAACACAACTTATTCAAATTACTCTCATGCCGTCATTTATGATTGATCAACTAGAAACAATTCTTTTCATTGTCTATTTCACGCCACTTTTATTACCAATCATATGTTTAAGTGTTTTACCAGAACTACTGACGAAAATACGCAGTTTCATTCGGAAATCAACAAGAGTCAATAGAGTTCACGTTGTTGCTTTGACTGGAAAGATGAAACGAACGACAGCTAAGATTACTATTCGATGAGAAGATACAATTTTCTAATACACGTATTATCTTCTTCTTGTGATGAATTGTAAATAAAAATAGTATGATTCAAATCAATAGAAATTTGTTTCTAATTAGATCGTGATCGATTCTCTTCTATTTTAATACAGAACTTGAATCTAATACTATTCACGATTTGTTTTGAAGTAATAATATCAGTTTCATTAGCATTTAACCCAAGAAAAACAGTATTCATTGAAATAGCGGCCTAATTTGACTTATAATATAAATGCACAAATGAAGATAGACATATAAGATTAGGAATTTAAAAATAGATTTTCTTTTAATTATAGAAAAGTACATACAATGCCTTCTCAGGATATATATAATGATTGGTTCATAATTGTCGATCCTATCTAGCAAATAAAATATTTATGTCATTAAAAATAACGGAATGATATCAGCTGTAAATATATTCATTTAAAATAATAAATTGTTAAAAATTTATTTTAATCAACGTTTTGACCCATTAATTTCACAAACATGATTTTGCATAAAAAAATTCTTTTTCTATACTACTATCATTGTTTTACTTGTTGTTGTAATAAATAAGAAATTAAAAGAAAAAAAGTAACAAATGAGCAAGAACAACACAAAAATGAACAATTTCATGACTTTTTCTGTTTAACATATTTATAAATTCAACCATATTAGTATAAGAAACAGCATACATTTAAGTGTATAAGAGAAGGGAGGAAGGAAAAAAGACTTTTATTATGGAAAATAGGATTAAAACCAAGAATGAACTTCATAGTTAAGGAGAAGAAAAAAAGAAGTGGGTGTGATGACGGGTGAGGAAGGGACACACCACACCCTTACTCTTAGCAGCTGTTCGGTAACGCTGACAAGCAGTTATTATAATAATAGTAATAGCAGATATCACATTAGTTGCTAACGGACCAATATAATAAAACATAATCAAAGTAAAACTATATATTTGCATAAATGATGAATAAGTAATGACACACCAACTTCGTTCTTCTATGTTGTCAGTAAAAACACGAAGTTCAATTATTTGAAGAACATAGACACCGAAGTTGCTAAGAAATACTAGTGCCATTGCATATTTGGCAATTGTTTTACTTTTCCCCGTATTAAAACTAATTCCTTGATGTACAGAAACGATTCCTTCGATAGATACACAAGCATTCAGCCATTTGTCTATATTTAATACCACTTTTATAAGAGGTTCAACAACTCAACAATTTATGAAAAGAATAACTTGTAGATTACGATGTTCGTATACCAATTGATACAAGAAAAAAAGTAACCAAAACTTAAGTGTAAATAAGATCATAATCGTTAGGGAATTATATGACGCAACTAAGAGGTATATTCCACAACCAACTTTTTGCGATGCTGGCCTACGATAAACCATTATTGATAAAATACAATTAATAATACCTATAACAGATATTATCATTGTAATAGTAACACTCATTATTACTGTGATAAATTGTTTAGATAATATTGTATTACGTTTTAATTCATAACCTAATATTTCATCTAATGTTGGGCCAAAACCTTTGGTATAAAATTGACATTCATCACCAAAGAAACAGGCTGGATCAATGAAACATAATAGATCAGTACGTGTCTGACAAAGAATATGGAAGAATATTATTCGTCGAAACTGAACTATTTTCATTACTGTGGAATTCAATAATTGTTAAGCAGGCATACACTCTTGTGAAGGACGAATTGATGTTGAGATATTTGTATATAGAGATTGTTGAAGTACAGCAAGATAATATTTACCACTCGATTGAATAATTGCCACATGAAATGGTACTGAAATGTGAAAGGTAGCAGTGTCTTGAAAGAGGGTCAATTTTCGAAGTATAATTGCCTGCATCGGGTCAGATTTATTGGAGAGTGTGAAGAAATAAGCCGCAAGATACGATGGAATACGCATATCAATTAGAGAAACCTCGAGTCTAACCTTAACATATTGACAATTTACACCAAAAATTGATCAGAACAAACGCAAGTATAGCTACTGTCAGGAGAGGTCACATCGGTTGGTTGTCTACTGATCCCAAATAAAATGAGTTGTCTGAACATATTTGCCGATCTATTGGGATATTACATTGAATGCCTGTCCATTGAGAATGGTATCGACAGAAATACTTTTCTTTATTTAAGTATCTTACGCAGGTACCATTATTGCAAGTAATCAAGCGATTGGACGAAGTTTGAATGATATAATTTGATAAAATCAACGAAATAGCTAGTCGATTGACAGGTAAAAAGAGAAATGTAATAGGAAAATGCCAACTTCTAACATACGTTATCCTGTTTTTTTCGAATGCATCAATACGTATACTATAGTTCTTGAATAAGTCTTTCGGTCGTGTAGGAAATAATAAATATCGATTAAACTTAGTACTACAACTTTCCTCTGTTATGTATACAAATTGATCGTATGCATAAGTAGCATGTCGATCAACTGAACTCAAATATAATGGAAGACTAATTCGTTGATTTTGATATTGACATAAATCGCGATATATTATCCTCACTGCGATCTATGTTGACATTCTCGATACATTGTCGTTCTATTGACCAATACAAACTTTCATTGACGATAATACCTTCTAATGAAGGATAGTTAGATGATGTATGAACAGAAAAATACTATTGTCTACGATTTTTCTGTTCACTCAGCCCGCAAAGAACCTCTTCTATTTCACTGCGATTGTATGTTGAATCGTTAACACACTTGACTTGATGAGTTTTACAGAATTTTTCATCATCATCATCATCAAGTGGACAGTGATTAATGTTGTTGCATAATTCTGATGGTACCAAACACGTTGTATCTCGCAAGCAGCGAAACCGCTCAGGAACTTCGCTCGGAGGATAGATCCTTTAACATTCGTATTGTTCGTCGGATGCACCAAGACAATCATCGTTTCCATCATTAACACGTGTGTGAGGTAAGCATATTACTGTAAAATTAAGAGGATGTAGACAGGCTTGCGTTCCCGAACGACATCTTGTTCGACTACAATTGTTCTCATCTCATCCGTCGGTACATCCCCAAAAATCATCGCAACGTGCATACATATTGTTACGTAACCATTCCTCATACTCAAACTCATCATTATAATCTTGTCTAGAAGTATCGTAGTAAATGGATTGATTGATACCATTACAAAAGCGTTGAAATGGAATAATGTCTTCAAGTCTGGTCATTAAACAAGCATACTTTTTCCATATAGGGGACCAGCATGTATCCGTATTGGGACATCTCATTCGGTATGTACAGAAATAAAGTTCGATGTGTTGCGACAGTTATATAATAACGAATGATCCTCATATTTTTTTGTTTTATTGCGTGACGTCGCATCAGAAATCAAACAAGGACGAAAATTTAGTTCGATCGTCCTCATCAGTTTGTTCTAGAGTCTGTTTTTAATATCCAGTTCTAGCACTAATTTGGACATATTTATACAAGTGAGATTTTCACGAATTAAATCAGGGTTAATAGAATCACATAGTTGTTGATTGTAGCAAAGATAATCAGGTAGAAGAAACTCGTTTATTTTCTGTCTTAAATACGGCTCTTCATAAAAGAGACGAATGTGAGCAGAATGAACTGGTATAGTTGGAAATTGAAAAAACGAATCAAATTGTTTGAGGAACCCGTAAATTGAGTCGTTCATCAGCCATATTTTACATGAACTTCCATTAATTTGCTCCGCGAGTTCAGTGAGATAAATCATAGCAATCAAACATTTGTCTGTTAGACTACCTATAGCTGTCATCGACTCTATCAGTAACATGTGTCGTCCATTATAACATTCATCAAATTTGTTGACACATTGGCCATCTGCACAGAGAAATGTATCCTCGTATGTTCTGCAAGAATGTTCCTCACAGCGGAATGCAGGATCTTGGAAACAGGATTTTATATAGAAGGCATCAAATATTTCATCTGATCGATCGAGACAGTCCGCATCGCCTTCACCCACTTCCCAAAGAAAAAGCCTCTTCAACAATATAGTTGAAAGATCTACGTCCGCCGGAAGGAAACGAATATTGATACCGAGGGCCAAACCACGGTTCAGTACAATTGTAGAGGTCCTCATTAAATACAACATTCGGTTCAGTTAGATAGAATCGATATCGCTGAGTTACATCAATCGAAACTGACCGCGAGAGAAGTTATTCTGAAGTAATATGATATGAGTCAGACGTAATTGTTCGAAACTTAGTTTTTGAGAAAGTGGATTAGCAGAGGTTTCGAGTGGTAGTTCGGAATAGTGTACTGGACGAAAACAGTATGGAATGACTTCGCCAATGATATTTGATAATTTAGAATAAGCCGGTTTCTTACAGTAAACATGGTAATTCAAACAATTATATTGTAAAGAATTGCTGTTAATTGCTTCATCAGTATGATAAAAATCCAATTGACAAGTAATAGTTGTCCATCGAATTAAAATTATTCTAAGAAGCTGAAAAATGAATTTACCTTTGTTTAATAAGCTTGCGTCCATTATCGACCGTTTTTATTTTTATCTTCACTCGTTGTAAGACTGTCTATAGTCGAGAGGGATAAAAAGTTATATATTTTTAGTGAGAGAAAACTTTTTTCTGCTCTGATGTGAATGTGAATGAATAATTACTGTCATCGATAAACTTGTCTACTAGTAATAAAAAAACGTTAGAAAGAGAATAGAACGATGTTCAAACAACTAATAAACGTGTTAAAATAATAATGTTAGTTTCATGATAGTATATAGTTACACATCCTGTAGAAAAAAAATCAGAATCAATTTTGTCATACTCTCCATATTGACAGTTCATGTTTTATTTCTAATTTGTAGAATCATGATCATAGAATCATAATATAAAGTCTGTCAAACAAGAAAAACGATACTCTTTCCTGATACCAAACGATATATCGACATAGAATGTAACCTGATCTATTGAGTTACTGTCGTTTTCACAATAAATCATTAAGAATCTGCGAGTGAGTTTCGGGTGTGGATGATTGTGGGTGTGCACTTGAATGACTGTGGATTTGGGTGTTTTACCCTTCTTTTATTCACAGTAATATCCACACCCACACCCACACCCTCAAGATGGGTGTAGATGTGATTATCTACTCTTAAATCTCAGATTCACATCTACCCTCCAAATTATTCATAATTTTTAAGAACTTTATTTGTTATTAATGAAAAAAAAATTGAAAAGTGGCAAAAAAGAGATATTTATTAAAAGTCATTTTATCATCAAAAATTTGTTTTAGTCAACATCAATAACAAATTTTTGTAATCGATTCGTGCCATAGCTGAGAACATATAGATTACCCTGTCGATCAAATGATAAATCATATGGATGGCTGAGCTCCGTGGGTCCGTCGCTTTCAATTTTTTCTTCACCAACGACAGGAACACCTTCTTTTGCACCTGGCGACCAACGTTTTATTTGAAAAGCATAAGAATTTGACACATAAATATTACCAACATGATCAACAATAACACCTATAGGTTCCTTTAGTGAATTAAGACTTTCGCCAGAAGCTTTTCCTGGAGCAACAAGAGTCCCTTCAAACGCATTTTTCATCCATTTCATTACACGATTATTCGCACAATCCGCTACGTAAATTGAATGATTTTTATCGACAAAGATATACATAGGTTCATTTAATTGATTCAACTGATTTCCTTGTCCATGGTAACCTACTACGATTGTAGCTTCTTTATCTCCTTGCTGCAAACGTCTGATTTGATGTTTTTTATAGTCAGAAATATAAAGATCTCCATTATTATGTATTGCCAAACCCCAGCAAGAAATATCAGAGATCAATATTTCTTTACTCTGACTATTTTGAAGAGACCATCGAATCACTCGCTTGTTATACGAATCACAAATGATGAGAGATGTCTTCTCTTTATTAAGAACTATGTCTGTTGGAGACCGCAATTGATCTATGTTATCGCCCTGTCCATTTCCACCTGCAACAATTGTACCATTCTTTGCCCCAAATTTCCATCGAACAATACGATTGTTATCAGTATCAGCAATATAAATACTTTCACTGTCCTCATCAACATAAATACCCAGAGGCTGCTTTAATTGATTTAGTCCATCTCCTCGTTTATTTCCTCCAGCAACAGTAGTTGCACTTTGTTTCCATTTCGTATCTTCATTAATAATAACCAAAGGAATTAATTCTTCTGTAAAACAAAAAAAAAGATTTCAATTTTTTTTCTTAACAAAAAAAACATATTTCGTTTTATTGAACAGAATGTTTTGACGTCACTACATACAAATTACGAGAGAGGTATGTGTGGTTGTAGACCGATGAGGTATGAATCGAATACTACATTCGCATTCATCTTTCAGTGAGCTTATCCGATATTATTCTATAAAAGCCTTATTTATGACGGCTGATATCAAAGATTAAACTGTTTTATATTATTATTTGAATAAAATCTCTAAGATTGAAAAGAGAAAAATCAATATTAAAACTAATTTATCTTTTATGAATTACTTTTAAAAAGAAACGAATTAGTTCTAACAAAATCATACCGGTTGCTGTTGTCTCTGTTGCTATCTGTGTTGTTTTCTCTGTTGCTATTTGTGTTGTTTTCTCTGTTGTTGTTATTTGTTCTGGTTTGCCTGCTGTTGCTGCTGCTATTTTCTCTGTTGTTATGTGTGCTGCTGTTGCTGTTATTATCTCCACTGTTGTTATCTGTATTGTTGATGTTTTTTCTCGTTTTCCTTTATTCATTGTAACAATAACTATTGGATTAACTATAATTGCAACAATCAAAATAATCAAAACTATTGTCCAAATTAATTTTCGTTTTCGAAAGTGTTCGCATCTAAAAAAATAAGAAATTCTTTCTGATAATTTATTTTAATTCATCATATATACATACAATCTTTGTAATCGTGTTTGATTTAAGTTAACTACTATAGACTAGAATACTCAAAAAAAAGAAAATAGGATGATTTCCTTTCTATTTAATACATTACTTCATCAGCATCGACTGTGCCATCGATTTCCATACCTGTTGTTTTATCTAAATATGAATATTTTTAAAATGTAAAATCAACAAGAAAAAAAACTC
>CAJNOI010000505.1:0-43691 GCA_905250115.1 Adineta steineri
TTTTTTTCTCACTATTTTCTTTTATCTTCTTCCTAAGATAATTGTTTTATTTGAAATCATTTAGTTTTATGTTCATTCTAACGGAAACAAGATATATTCATTAGTAATTTCTTTTTTTAACTTCATCTCTATCTAATTACGTGAGTCAAATAAAAAGGTTTCTTCTGTTTTTTCTCTATTAAAATCTAATTGATATATCACTTTCAAGGAAAGAAACAAAAATCTTAGATATCATAAATCATTATTAATGATCTTTAGAAATTCAGAATAAATCAAAAGAGATCGACGAAGAAATTAACATATTTTTACTCTTTTTTTCCAAAAAGAAAGATAATTAGAGTAATATTATCGAAGAAGAATCATGTAACATAGTTGAGAATTAGATAAATTTTCTTTTTTTCTTATTTTAATCTTATAAAAGTTCTTTTCTTGTAAGTATTGACTGTTTCTTTTTTTTTCTTTTTTCTCATTTAATGTTCGATATATTTTGTTTGAATATTCATTAAGATTAATATTCATTCATTATGAGATAAATCACAAAGGAAATAGTAAATTCATCATGTGTCATTTCACAAGAGATATATTCATTCACATTCACGTTCATATTCAAGTCAAAGTGAATGATCACGCAATTATAGAAACAAAAAGAAGAAGAAGAAGAAGAAGAAGAAGACGATTAATTTTATTTTAATTTCAATCTTCTTTTTCTTTTTGTTTTTTTCGTTAATAAAATGAATGAGATTAGAATGTTTTCAAGGTCAAATAAAATTTGATTCGATTGAATATGGCAGAAAATGAGCTTGAAGCAATGATTTGTCAGAAAAATCATTACTCCATATGTCTAACAAATCAAAATAGAAAATTCCTTTTTCTTTTCTTTTCTTCTCTTAGTTAATATCATTTATTTGAAAGAAAGGAAAATGACATGTCATTCGAATTCGCATAAAAAACAAAATCACATTGTTATGCATTAGCTTTTCTAACAAAAATAGACAACGATAGACACATTTCACATAAAAATAATTTCTCTCTCTCTCTCTCTCTCGTTTTTTTTAATATTAAATCGAAGTTTTTTTGTGTGAAGAAAATCAATTCTATTATTATTATTCTATGTTGTCACATAATTTCTTTTAATATAAAAGAAGCCTTGATATTATTTTGTTACTTTTCCGTCGTATTTCAATTAAAATAATAAGAAAAATGAAAAGTGTCTGGGTGGAAATGAAATTGTATGATGAATATCTATTTCTTATTAATCAGAGTGAAAATAGAGAAGAAAAAGATCTAAATTAAAATTCTTTTTTTATTTCTCACTTCATTTAAATTGTTCGTGAATACGAAGAGTTTCTATTTTTATTTTTATTAGAAAATCATATTGATAGAGATCGATTTATAAATAATCCTTTTTGAATTATTTTTCTATAATAGAATTGTTATTATATGTAAACCTCTTCTTAATCTTTTTCTTTTTAGGTTCATGATGACTATCAATCGTTATTATATTGAACGATGGTATTAATTCAGTGGCATTTTTATTTTTATTTTTCTCTAAATTTTCTATGTAAGTTAAGATTAAATATGAAAACACGAAAAGAAAATTCTTTTTTTTTTGTCTATTATTAAAATAGTATATCGAGCTGCTGCTGTTTATTCAATTCAATGTTGTACAGGTGATGATAATACATGTTCATCAAAACCTGTTGATTGTCCTTCAAATATTTGTTTTAAATTAGGTAAAGAATTTCTTTCTCTTCTTTTGATTTTAAATAAAAAAAAAACGATTTCGTATTTTAGTAATTAACAAAGTAACAGAAGAACGTGGATGTCTTGATGATTTAATAAAATTATTAAATTTTGCAAATAAAGATAGTCGAACATTTAATAATGAAAATGGATTAACAAGTGGTTCATCGAATGATCAATGTCATAAATTAGGTGCACATGCAAATAGTATGTCACTATGTAAATGTACAAATAATTTATGTAATTCAACTTCGAAACAAATTCAATTCATAAATCCGGTTTTCATTTTTATTATTTTTATTCTCAAATATTTTCTACATGTCTTTCTTTATTAAATTTAAATCATATTTATTAGATTTTCAATTTCTTTTTTTTTTATTAATTAAATATTCAATTATTTCATAAGAACATTCAATCTTTAGTTTAGAAATATTACAAGAGCTAATTCTATAGATTTTTCTATAGATTAGTTTTAAAATAAATCTTGAAGATTGACAGTTAAAAATGTGTTATTGTCAATCAACAATCGATCAACGCAATACGATCATCTTTACCACTTAACAAGAATAACATTTTAGTAACAAAACAAAAACAAATATAGAAGAACATTATTCTTACTCAGAATATCTAACGCTATTAACGAGTATACACATTATTATAATCATTTCAAATATTTTACAAAAAAATTTGAGGGTGTGGGTAGTTTTTCTTTTATTTTTTTTCAATTGTTGGGTAATTGAACGTCGTTGAAGAAGTTATTCGTTCAATTTAATGAGATTTTCAATCTTTTTCAATATAATTTATTGATTAATATAGAACTTCTATACATATTATGATATTTCTAAGTTGTTCATTATCAACTATAGAAAACTATTATAATATGATCAGTGTAAGAGGAAATGTAAAAGTAAGAATTCGTTATCAGAATAGGAGCCATTCAGTTGATCCTAACTGAAAAAGTATACCACTATACAAGATAAACTCAAGGACATGCTATTCATCTATTTAAGATTTGATCTACATTACGAAAATGAATATACAAATCAAAGACAATTCAACTTCTATTTTTCTAATTGGACTACGTAGATTCTGTTTTGATGATCAACCAGAGCTCAGAATCTTGAAGATGAGAGATAAGACAAGATATACACTCACACTTACCCGTTGAAGATAAAGGGAAAATATAAAAAAACAATAAATTTCGGAGTAATTCTGAATACATATTCTCAACCAGGGTGTGAGTATCATATTTATATCACACCCATACCCACACTCTCAAGATGATTGTTATACCATCGTGAGAGTGTAAATATGAACGCCAATAAAAGTATGATTCACCCTCACTCACCCCTTCTAATGACCATGGTATCTTGTTGCATCACGTGTTAGTCAAGCAACAAATTATACAGGAAGTGCAATAAGTAATTTGATTACATTGGCGAATGGTTTAAATAGCGTAACAATATATAATGCTAGTCAAGTGGGTTCATATATATCATATGTAGATGATATGGATGAATTTCAAGTTTATAGTCGAGAATTATCTGCCGATAATATTTATACTTTATATACAAAATAAAATCTTGAAGGTGTGAATAGGATACACTCACAATCTCAAATTTGATCAATTATCTTTATGATAAGTTTATAATTTTTTTTTGTCTTATTATTTTGTTGGTATTAATAATACGATTTCATTGAATTATATGTTAATCAATATCATATTATTATTATTATTCGGCGATATAAAATATTTTTTAAATCATTAAACAACATCTCATAATACATTATTTGTTTCTTATTTTCTTTCTTCAAATCTAATAGTTTTGCTTCATTTTAAATCAATTTCGTTCCATATAAATTATTATTTAGTTACTTCGACTCTATTGATCTATTTTAAAAAGCTTTCTTATAAGAAATGGTATTCAGCTTGAAATTATTCATTATTATTCTATTTAATATAAAAATGAAATATTTTTTCAAATTTTTGAATATGTTAATTTAACTTTGATAGTTTTTTCTTAAAAGTTCTCGTCGAAGAATTATAATAATAATATTGAATGAATGAATGAATGAGATAAATTTGTGCGTATTGTTATGTTTATTGATCTTAACGAGAAAATATCGAACATAATAAAGAAAAAATCAACATGAAAAACAAATAACTACTAGAAGTTTTTCAACATTCAAGTTTAAACAAATAAATGTGTCGATTTGTTTTTTTTTTATCGAAGAACTAAATGATATGTAATTTAACAAAAAAATATAACGATTTTTTCAATATAGAATCAACTAAAAAATAAAGAAAAAATATTCTTTTATTAAAAATAAGAAAAAGGAAAAGAAAAGAAAACATACAAATTTAATAATAATTTGTGTTTTATTTAAGATTGATTTAATTGTTCATCACCGAGTGTAATTGTATTATTTTGTATTGAACTATCTGAATCATCATTAAAATGTTCGGATGTTAGAGAAGTTCCACGTGCTTCATAAATTCCTCCAACAGATGCACGAACATCACGATCACGATCAACTAATAACATTTGAAGACATTCATCTATTTGACTTCTCCAATCATCTGATAAATCTTTATAAAAATCTTTTAAAAACAAAAACAATAGATATTTTCTTTTCTCTTTAAAAGAAGATTATTTACCATTATTAATTAAATTTTGATAAACAAATGTTCCAAGAGAAAGACGAACATTAACAACCGGATCTTCTTTTAATGATAAAAGTGTTCCAAGAAATCTTAATGCATATTGATCAGATGTATCTGCATGTAATTTATATATTGATTCACATAGATTTACATATGATTGACGTAATTTCCAATCTAATGATGAACCAAATAAACGATGACAATCATCAAGAAATACTTCTGTTGGACTTTCAGCATTTTCACTATTAAATTTTGAATAACAACCGGATAACTGAAAATCAAATTAAAACAAAGAAATATTTAAAAAAAATTAATCTAATCTAATTACCGCTTTAATAGCAGTTTGTCGAACATCAGATACTCTATCAAGAGCCATTGTAAATGCAAGTGGACTTATATAATCACCAACATCCACCGATGAAAATAATGATGTTAATTCATATAATTGACTTGAAAAAATAAACAAATATTTATATTAAAAATTCATCTAAATCTCTTCAATATTATTATTATTATTATATGAATTATTCATCTCCTAACTATTTAATAATTACATGAGAAAAATAGAAGAAGAAGACATACTTGGCACTTTCTGATCTAAATCTCCAATTTCTTTGATTATCAACACAAGTTAAAGAATTTAATTTATCTAAATAAATTTTTCTTGTTGATAATTGAAGAACTTTTAAAAATTGTGCTAAATGTGAAAGGATTCCAATTTTAACTTCATCAACATCACGAAAAAATGAATCAAAAACTGGACATAAATCTTCTTCTACTTGTTCAACAGTTAAAATTTCTGCTAATGCATGTAAAGAATATGCTAATGTTCGACGAACTTTCCACTAGAACAAACAAAATAAAATAAAAATTTAAGAAAATCTTTTCTATTAATAATCTAACTTGTAAATCTTCAGCAAATTTTCTATGTACATCTTTAATAAGATGCCAATTTTTATTTGTTAATGTTAATGCAACAGCAGGAAATGTATGGGCACCTTGATGAACAATATCTGTTTCAACACCACTTGAATAAGATTGTTCAACTAAATTTGTATAATAATCTAATAATTCGATTGGTAATATACTCTAAAAAAAAATAAAATTATTATTTTCAAATCAAAATCTCTTTTCTTTCATTTACATTAACATCATCAGGATGATATGTTTGAGATATTTCAAGTAATGATTGTTTACGTGCTGATAAAACTAAAATAATTATATATTCTTATAATATAAAAATGAGAGATAATAGTTACATTGAGTGGAATTAAAATTACTATCTTGATCAAAATCAATATTTGTTAAAAGAGGTTCTCTCCAATAATTAAAATCATTAAATTTTTCATTTTCATTAATTTGAAGATTTTTTTCAATTTTCAAATCTAACTCATCAATTTGTTCATTGATTTCTTTTTTTGAATTTAATTCTTCATCATCATCATCATTATCTTGTTTTTGATCGTTTGATTGAGCAAATGTTGAAATAAAATAACCAAGTACACGAAGTGCTGCTGTTTTAACCCAACGTGATTGATCTTGTAAAAGTTGAATTAAACATGGTGATAAAATATTCCAACGGGATTCTTTTGAACAAACTTGAGCAAGTGGATGAATTACTTCAGCACAACTTTTACGAACACCCCAAAATGGATCACTACATAAATTTGATAGACAAGGGACCTAAACAAATATTCAATCATTTAATTGTTTTGTTATTGAATTGTTTGATATTAAATAATAGTTAGCAAAATAAGAAAATAATTTCCTTAGAAAAAAGTATGAAATCTACTACTCATTTTGATAATGATTCAGAAAAGAGAAATGAAATCATAATTAGAATTGATTTTTTTGTATTTTGTTTATAAATTAAAAAATGTTTATTAATATAAAAATAAATTACAAGATATTGATCGACTGCTGATAATGGAATAACTGTTGCTAAATCACCAATAGATGTTGCACATGTCTTTTATTAATAAAATAACAAATAATTTATTTTTATTAATAAAATGAGAAAGCAAAAAAAACCTTTCTTGTTTGAAATGCAATTGAAGAAGATTGTTGTACTATAGTTGGAACAAAATATTTTAATATTAAATCATTTGATACATATTGGGTTAAACGTGTCATTAACTAAATATACATACATACATAGATAAATATAGTTCGAGAGAAAAAAAAGAAATTGATTATATATTGTGATAGTTGTTACATTTTATTCATTCCAGCAAAGCTGACTGTGATATGATTTTAAATTTATTTCAACATAAACACAACCATATTGTGGAATAAATAAAATAGAGAAATTAAAAAGAAGAAAGAAGAAAGAGAAATTTAGTTTGAAAAGAAAAGACATTCTTTGGAAAGACAGATTAGTAAGATGAGAAATATTAATGTAAACATCTCACTACCCATGTCTTTCATAGAAGATCTTTCAAATGTTGATATATTAATAAAGATAATGAAAATAACGTACAACTATTGATTCATTTTTAAAATCATCACATGCCGAATCTAATTGACATAATGCTGGAATAATTTCTTGTTCAATATCATCATTTTTAATTTGTTCTAATTCAAATAAACGAATTAATGCAGATTGACTTGCTTTCCGAATCTATTTTGAAATAGATTCATATGTGTATCATTTACTTGATTAAATTCAAATAATAATTACTCGATTATTTCCATGTCCAATAGTTTGAACAATTGATTGAAATAAATATTCTTTTATAAGTAAATCAGCATTTTCAACATTAGATATTAAATATTCAATAATTGAAACAAATTTTTCTAAACAATCAATTTGAACTTGGATTACTAAAATTAAAAGAAAAGAAAAGAAATTTTTATTTCAAATTTCAAAAATAAAATCTATTTCTTCGAACCAATATCATCAGCTAATTTTTTTGTACATGATAAGATTTGATATAAACTTTCAACATCATTTACAAAACGAAGTGCATCTAAGATATATTTTACTGCATTTTTTCTAAAAAATAAAAAGAAGATTTTCTATATGTTAAGAAAAGAATATTTTCTAAAATAAAAAACCTGTCATTATAATTCGATTGTGATGCATAGAGACGAATAAGACGTTGAAATGGTGTTTCACCGCTTTCATCTGAATCATCATCGAGATTTAAATTAATCGAATCTATAGAAAAGAAAACTGATTAATTTCTTTTTTTTAATTAAATAAAATAAAATAAAGAAAAAAAAAAAGAAAAAATCTATTCGTTACCGTTATTAGTGGTCGAATCAAGAATGTCAACTATGTCTGACATAGGTGTTATTTGTAAGAACACACTATACTGAAAAAAGGAAATGAACCAACGACGGAACAGAAGAGAAGAAGAACAATATTCGACGGCCATTCTTTAACCTTGACCTCATCCTCCTTCATTTTCATATCAGCCAATTAAATTCATCAACTCATTTTCTAAGACTTTTCTTTTTTTTTTGGCTTTATTCCAATTTTATTCGATTTTTTTTCGACTTTTTTCTTTATATTTAACTTTAGAAAAAAAAATCATTGATATAGATGGGAGTCATTTTACTCATTTAACTAATTTTATCTAAACATTTATTCTTTTGATTAATACAAATTTTTATTAAATCACAATCATTTTACTCAAATCAAAAGAAAATATTATTTTAAATAAATATAATTGATACTGGCGACATCACTTACGACTAGCAATTCTAACAAGATTTATTTAAGATCTTTCCCTCTTAAAAATTACTATCAGTTTAGGATCAAGAAAATAAATACTGATTAAACTCAAAATATATCATTTTTTTTGTTTTAATCATGAACAAAAATTGTAGGTTCAATAACTGAAAAAGTGTCTCTCATATAAATATGTTTATATAGGTAATAAGAGCAAATAATAATTAAAAAAAAAGAATTTTACAAGGTTCTATATCTTAATATACTCTTATAAATAAAACGACAATTAAACATCTCTAAATACTATTTCTCAACAGAAACTAGCAAATATTTTATTTAACGATTTGATAATTATTAAATGAAATCTTCTTTTGAGTTCAAAAGAGTCATATTTATATTTATTTTCACTTTAAATTTCTTACAGAAAACTATTTGAAATATGAATGTATATAATCCTTCTATCAAATGCTCTTTTATATATACACTAATATGTTTCATATATGTCAATAGAACTAAAACTATTCTAAGGACAGATAGAGGAATAGAGTCTTTATTTCATTGGAATTCATCTTCACAAGATCTAATTCTGTTATGATTAAATCTTTTGTATTTGTATCTATTTTGAACAATGAAAATGTTCATGATTTAATTCATAGATGAATTAAATAAATAAATGTTGTTAATGATGAAAAAATACGATTGATGAGAAATAATCATATGAAATCAAGGACACTTTCTTTTTTTCTCTCATATGTTTTCGTTTCTTGATTAGTTATTTCTTTTTTTCTACATGAAATAATATTGATGATAAAGTAAGTGATGAGCACGTGTTAACTATATCAGTAGTCTATAGTTTACTTTTTAATCTATGTTTAGAAAAAAGTAACTATTGAAATATATTAGAAAAATATTTGAGCGAGTGAGAATATGATAATATAAGTATATATGATTTTAGAATATCTATCCTATTTAATGTATAGAAATCTCATTTATCATTTTCAATTACATAAACAACGTAATAGAATATCTGTTGGTATTGGAATAATTCTTTTACTAAGTATTTATTTAACAATAAATTTATTTGAAAAATATTTCAATGAACAAAAATTATTATTAAAAACTCGTAGAAAAGTTTCTCAATGTCCACCATTATCATCTTCATCCAAAGGATATTTTCGTGTAGATTTTACTAGAAATTTTTCATTAAATTATTCATTAATTTGTAAATCAGATGATAAATTACTTATTTATATTCTTTCAACAGCAAAAAATTTTGAAAGACGAAAAATAATTCGTGAAACATGGGCAAAAAAAAATGTTTATCAACAATTAAATGATATCTGTTTTATTTTTATTGTTGGTCTTTCAACAAATTCTTCTCATAATAATGATATTTATAATGAAGGTTTATTGTCTAATGATATAATTCAATTAGATATTGAAGAATCTTATAAAAATGTTGTTTATAAAGAAGTTGGAGCACTTCAATGGTCATATATTTATGCATCAAATATTCCTTATCTATTTAAAACAGATGATGATCTTATTATTGATACATTATTATTAAGTGATACTGTTACTTTTTTAATTAATAATCAAACAGATCATAGTCTTTATTTACAAAAACAAATGTCTTTACAACCATTTATTCACGATATGTATCATGTGGATAAATATACATTATTTAAAGGACATGATATGTTAACTATTCAAACATTGAGAAGAGGAAAATTTCGTATACATGATTTAGCTTGGAATAGCGAGTATTTACCACGTTATTGCAGGTATCAAAATAAATCATTAAGTAAAGTTGAGAATATATTATAGATTAAATCTTTTCTAGAAATAAATAATTCTAAAAAATTAGTGAATAGAAATGTTGAAGGTTAGATCTTCTAGATAAAATAAGTCTTATACTTAACATAAGAAAGATTAGATTATTGTATACTATTGATGAGACATAATTCAAGTTTTAATTAAAATTCTTCTTCTCAATAATCTATTTATAGTTGTCTACTCAAAAGGATTAGTGTTACATTGATTAAAATCAAATTAAATATTTTATTACAGTTCACATGTTCAAGTAATTTATTTAGTAGTATTAGTCCATGTCTGATTCGTACAAATGAGTATGATCTTTCTAGTTAAATACATTCATTTTTCAAGAATATATCATTTTCCATTATTGACAAAGATTGAAATTTGTATAGGAATGATTTAATTAAATAATGTATTGATGTTTATATGAAATTTTAGACAGTTATTGCAAATAAACAATTGAGAGTAATATATCTCTACTAGTTTTTATTTTCAATGAATCCTATCATCTAGAGTATTGACTATTTAAAAACAAAATATTTTATTGAATTTCAGTGGATTTGGATTTCTGTATTCATCATTTATTCGTGATCGTCTTTATCGAGCATCACTTTGTTATGGTAAATATTTTTATTTTGATTTAATAGAAATAAGAACAAAAAAAAAAGTTTTTATAAAATTTTAGCAAATGAATATGTTCCATTAGTTGGTGATGTATTTTTATCTGGTTTTCTTGCTGGTACAGCATCTGTTCGTTGTAGTGGATGGTTATTAAAGAATGCTCAACCTGAATCTGATTGTCCAATTATTTTTCATAATAATCCTCAATTACTTGCTTGTTCAACACCATTACATAGAGGAAAACAAATTTATTCAGATTTTTATTCAGCATGGAAAATTATTGTTAAACGACATTCAGTTTATTCGAATCAATCTAGTCGAGATAGTTAAATTATTTTTTATGTTCAAGTGTATTTATTACTTCTTGATAATAAGGATTAAATACTGAATATGAATGTCTCACTTCAATTCTTTCTTCTAATCTTACATTAATTTCAACTATACTAACAATCATATATATTAGTAAAAAATTCTTCAATCGATCAGATAAAAGAGTAAACATGTATATAACGAAAAGAAATTAAGATTGAAATAATTAATATTTATATTGTTCAATAGATTAATAATGGAATTTCTTCATTAATAATTAAAATGTATTTTTTTCTTTATTATAACAAACTAGACAAACAGTAATATTTAGCCTTTAGTGTCATTACTATAGTTGTGAAAATAGTTTGAACTAGTGAATAAGAGAGAATAATATTATTTATTAAAAATTTGAATAATATTCTTGAAAAAAAAACTTTTAGCACAAAGCATAAAGTAAGAAAATTGATGAGAATGATTGAAGGATATGTGAAATTCTATTTTAAAAAAATGTTAACATTAAGAATAAATTTAAAAAAGACCTTTTTTTGTTGATTTACTAAAATAAAAAAGAAAAAAATATTTGTTTTTTGTTATAAAATAAAAATGAATAAAATTTACGATATAGTAGAATGTTGATCATTATATCCTGATTTATTTGTATTTTCTTCCCATTGCCGACGATTTCGTTCAAATTCTTGACGTTTTAGTTCAAATCTTTGTTCTTCTTGTTGAATATTTAATTGATATGTTTCCTGAGTTTTTAAAAGCTTTAAAAACAAAAAATAAGATTTCAATGATTAAAAAAAGGAAAGGAAATATTTTACATTTTGTTTATTTTCTTCAAGTTTTTGTAATTTTTCTTCAACTTTGGATTGATATACATTTTCCATATCTCGTGACATTTTTTCTAATCTTGCTTCAGTTTCTACTCTTTCATCGTCTATTTGTGATAGTAAATTTCTATAAAAAATAAAATAAAAATCGATTTAAAAAAAAGTAAAGAAAACAAACTTATTAATCGATGGTGTTTGTAATGTTTTACCATTTTTTGAATCATTCATATTAAAAGAACTTAATTTTTTATAACGATAATTTTCATAATGATTATTATGTGTTACATCACGTAAATCATTTAAATTTGTTTTTATAATCATACTTCGTAATGCAATAAAATCACTATGAGCTTCATCTTCAACTAGAAAATGAAATCAAATAAAAGATAAGATTTAATTAATTAGAAAATAATTGTACCATCAACAGTTCCCCAAGTATATTGTCTAACTCTGGCACGTTTTGTTCCACGTTCTAAAACAAAATTACTTCCAACAACAGCAAATGGAACTTTATCTTTATAAGTTTTTGTTATTTTATTTTCATCATTATTATCTGGAAATTCATAAAGTTTGATTTTTTCATTAATTATATCTTGCATTATTGATTTTTTAAATAAACGTAATTCATCTGATGTTAATGTATCAGCTTTAGCTATAACAGGGATTATATTAACACGATCATGAAGACGTTTCATAAATTCAATATCCAATGATTGAAGACTAAATTGAAATTTTATTCATTTCATTTAAATAAAATAAATGAAACAAACCTATGACCAGTTGGTGCAATAAAATAAAGACAAGTATGAATTCTATTATCTATAATATGTGCTTTTCTAACAACTCGTGATTCAGCATTTAAATATTCTTCATATTTGGAATCAATATAATCAATAATTGGTTGCCAACTAAAAATTTAAAAGAAAGAAAATTGAAAAAAGAAAAATAGAATAGAAATTAGAAACCAGTTTGAATTATCAACCGAATCTCCAAAGCCAGGTGTATCAACAATTGTTAATCGTAATTGAACACCTTTTTCTTTTAAAATAATTGATGATGAATCAATTGATATTGTTTTCTTTTTTCTATGAATTGTTGATGGAAAATCTTGTCCATAAAGTTCTGTTTGAAATAATGTATTGATAAATGTTGATTTTCCTAAACCAGATTGACCTATTGTGATTAATTTAAATAAAATTATTTGATAAAAAGAGAAGAAGTTTAAACTAACCAACAACCATTAAATTAAATTCAAAACCTTTTTTAATTGATCTTCGATGAACTTGATCAGGTAATGAAACAAAACCAACATTTGAACTTATTTCTCGTATTCGTGGTGCTGTTTGTTGATGTTCTTTACTTGTTGGATTTGATTCTGATTCTCGACGATTTAAAATTGATTTTGATATGGAAGAATTATTATTATTTGAATAAATTGATGGACGATAATCAGTATACGTTGGTGTTGGTGTTGGTGTTGGTGTTGTTGGTGTTAAACTTTGAAGAAGTGGAGATTGATGAAGATCATCAACAGTTATACGATGTGGAAGACTTTTTGTATTTGATAATGGTGTTGGATGATGAGCTGAGGAAAATGTAGATGATGGGTGTGGTGGTGGTGGTGGTGGTGGTGGTGGTGGTGGAGGAGGTGGAATTGGTGGTGGACTATCAACTGTTGTAATATCATTTCTCGTTCCAATTGAATTTGATGTTGAACGAAGATATGGATCAGCACGACGCTAAAATTTATTTGATTTTAATTAATATTATTTTCGATAAAAAAATAAATAAATGAAAACTAAAGATAAAATCTACCTTCGATCTCCATTTAATATAATTTTCTAAAGCTTCTTGAAATAAAACAGAATCGGGAACGACATTTTTCTCATGTCCACCAATAAACATTTTCTCGATTCAGTTTTTAAATCAAAACTTTTTTAAATTCAATAAAAAAAAAGGCTTTTTTTGTTTACTTTTCTTTCATTCGATATTATTAATCTTATCTATTCTAATAGAACATTCATAGAACGTCAAATAATTTACGTGATCACAAATTTTTTTCTCCTTGAAAGAATGAAAAATTGAGATTATTTTCAAGTAAAACTAGACAAAAAATACGTACATTTATATGATTAATCATTGATATTTCTGATGTGAATTACTTTTCTTTTTTTACTGATCAATAGAACTAATCACTCGTTAGATATTTCTACCGATCGATCGATCGATTGACTGACCGTTTCGGTTCATAGACAAATGAACAACTGTTTTATCAATCAATCAAAAATTTAAACAAATTTTTTTCTTTTTTTATGAAAAGATTAAATGATATTAATTGGAATTGTAATGAACTTTAACTGAAAAATAGTTTAGAATATTGCGAAAGATCATAGAAGAAAATGCGAAGATTATCATTGAAAATTTGATGATGTAATTGTTATTTTATTGATAATGAAAAGATTAGAATAGAAAAAAAAGACCTATTCATCTAAACAACAAAAAGATTAGAGTAAAACTCCTCCTCCTACTACTACTACTATATTAATACTTTCCTTCAATCTATTTTAATATGAACTATTACACATATCATCCAAAAGATTATTTTTAATAAATAAATGAAGATATTCATCTTATGAATAATAATTATATTCTTTGTTTTTGAAATCAAATCAAAATCTTATTTAAATATTTATCTGATGTATTGATTATTATCAAGTAGTTTTTCTAAATAAGTAAGTTAAATTTGAAGAAGAAAAAACAGAATAAGAAGAATAATAATAACTTCTAGTCATTGATTAAGTAAAGAAAAGACAAGTGTTATTGAACATGTCATGTAAGAAAAAGAAATTCTTTTTCATAAATCTGACGCGAGTATACAATTTTATTCTGTTTTAATATACAATTTATTAATCGAAACAATTATCCTTGAGATTGATTGAATCAAAAAGGAAAAAGAAAAAAGAAAAGAAATATTGATATCAATACCTGTTGTCGTATGGTAGTCATTTTTGTTTGTGGTATACGTAACGCCATGAATGATGTTCAACAAGAAATGTCTCTCACCTAGAGAAATGTCAAGAGGAAAAGAGACGCACTTTCTTCTTTTTTTTTTCTCTTTATAATTCTTTTATAAAATAGTAACGATAGTCCGTGATGTAATTTCTATGTGTATGAAGGTTATCACAATCGTCAGAAATAAAAAAAAAAAAAAAAAAAAGAAATCGAATTTGATACACTTTACAAATCAATCTATGAAAAGAAGGTTAAAAAAAAGAAAATAGAAATGACGAAAGAATCTATTTCAATTTATCAATAAACCACCAACGAACGAACGAACGAACGAATAAAAAAAGAATGAAGATCATCTCTCAATCTTTTATTGATTTATTCTTTTTTATTTCTATTTGATTTTCAACACACGTATTTAACAAAATACCATCATGCTTCAATAAAAATAACACATTTCATTTCATAGATCACAACAAATTCGATTATTCTTCTCATGTATTTTGTTAAAAACAACACTAACTTACATATGTCATATTCACATTTGTTTGTTGATCTGATAAAATATGATTCATTTGTTTAAGAGCTGAAAGTGGATGAGTAAAATCTGATTTTGATAAATTTTTATATTTATTCATAACTGTTGATTCATAACGAGATGTTGATGTAGAAAATGATGATGAACTCAGAGGATTTGTTATTAGAATATTACTTTTTCCATTCATATCATAAGAATTTGTTGTTATCGTTGATTTTAATGATTGATCATAAGGTAAAATTGATGACATTATCTAAACAAAAAAAAAAAGAGATTTATCAATGTTAATATTCTATTGTTTAGTTTCATATCATTCAAAATAATATATGAATTTTCTTCTTCTTCTTCTTCTTCTTTCTGCCTCTAGTGAATAGTGAATAGTGAATAAAAGATTAGTTGACATCGTCTTCTCAATTCTACGATTATATAACATCTATTCATATTTTATCACTAACAAAAATTATTAAATTAGATACAAAAACTTTCTTCTCTCTTTCTCTTTCTTCTTCATACTAATAGAAAATGTGTCAAGGTCAATGAACGTTTATTATCTTTACTTAATAAGAAGAACAAGATAAAAAATATGAACTCTTGTTTGTTCATTCATTCAATACAGAAAAGATCTTCTCAATGACATTCATATTATATTTTTCTCTATTTTCTTTTCTTCAACCATATCGGAAACAAAAATGAATCTTTCTCATATTATAAAAGAAAAGTATCATAATGAAAATATATAGAAGATTTTAAGTGACACATAGAAATCTATTAAACAATAAGAATAAGAATAATATTTATATTTTTTTATTAAAAATATATTTGAAAAAGCAAACAAACAAAGTATGGATATCTTATAGATGAGTTATGTTTAGATGAAATAAATAAATTTATTAATTTGATCAAAAAAAGAAAACCTATATATATATATGTACTCACTTCAAGTTTATCATAGAGAATAAACTTTAACTTATTAGGATTAAAAGAAAAAAAAGGAAGAAAAGCGTTGAAGATTTTGTTTATATACCTAAAGCATTGTTGAAAGAATTGATTTACAAATGAATATTTTTATTCTTTCTAAACAATAAGAAGTCTATTTGATCACTAAGAGTACCTTAAGATAAAATAAACCTCATTCACTCATTTATACTATAGTGAACAACAATAACATCTCTTTCTCTTTCTCTTTCTTTCTTTTCGATATAGATTTGATAAACACATATATGCTTCCGTATAACAAAAAAAGAAAAAATAATAGAGAGAGGTCAAAGAACAGATGGATTTATAATTAATAACAAAATCTGTTCAATAATATCCATTTTTATGTTCAACAAGATTTTATCAGAAAAATAATTACAAAAGATAATTAACAAAAACACATGTGTTCATCAAATTAATCAATCGATCATATTCAATAGAAGCGAAAGATTAATAACAATTGGTCTAAATGACTAGTTTTGTTTAATTAAATATAATAATAATCTTACAAAATATGATTAGTTATATTTTCATTCAAATTTCAATATTCATTTCATCATATACAAATATTACTAAGAGTTATTCTTTAACCATATATTAAATATGGAAAAAAAAAGAATTTTTTCTTTCTATTGAAAAATATTCGAAGTTAGTGATTGATTGATCAAAGTTGAATTTTTCTAAAACTAATTTAATTTGTAAGATTCAAAAACGAATATAAAGAAATAACTTTGCCATCTTGATGAATTGTTCTATAAGAAAATTTATATTAAAATGATTCATTTGTCCAACTATTAATCGTTTTCTTTAACTAAGATAGTTGACAATAAAAGATATCTAAGTACACATATAATTAAATAGAATATTACTATCGAATAAGACAAATCATAGTTTAATAGAAATACTACATTTATTCTTTGACAAGTTTTATTTTTCTCGAAATAAAAAATGAAAATATTGAAAAAAAGTAAATTATATGAAATATATTTTATTTTCATATACTCATTAATAACTTTTACTAATCAATATTCTTTAATTAGTAAACAATAGAATGGATTTCAAAGAAATTTTCTGTTCAACTAGCGTTTTCATTCAAATATCATTTAAGTAAAGAGTTTTCACTGAAATTAGATTCTTTAGTAGAGCATTTCAAGAAAAAAGAAATTTGTTTTGAAGATTATCAAATGAAATAGATGTTAAAAGAAAATTAATATACATTCAGTTCAACAGATTTATATTCATTGAGAATATCCAAACCAAAAATAAGCATTTTCTTTTACAAATAATCAAGAAAGAATTGTTCGAAATATCATATAAGATAATATGTATCATTTTACTTAGGTACAATAAAAAAAAGATTATTCGATGCAATACTATTTATTTTTATTGTTTATTATTCGAGTATTTGTCAAAATTTAACCTAGAATATAAACGGTATACAGATTTTCTTATGCATGTGTCGTGTTATGTATTGTAATTGTGATAAATGAAAAAGATGTGATTTCATTGAATTTATTATGTCATTATAGATTAACATATTATAAGAAGAGAAAAACAATAGAAATATAGTAAAAGTAGTGATTTTTTAAAAGTTTTTCGATATGATTTAGTATTTAGACAATAGTTAAGAGTTGTAAACGAAAATAAATATTAAAAAAGAATTAAAAGTACATTACAGATATCTGTAGATAATTGTGACGTTGTTGTTAAAGATATTGATTTTTAATATTTTGTTTTTTTCAAATATTTCTTCCAAACTAATTGCATGATCATTTGACAATACATAAACATTGTTATAAACATTTCGTTTATGTATAATCAATTAGATTCCTAAATATGATCATTATTATTTTTTATTCTTTTACTTTCATCTAATTTCTCGATATTTGTCTAATGAGAAAAGTGATAGTAGTTGCTAAGGTGTTGGTTAAATGTTGAAGTGCTGAGTAGGTGCCAAGGTACTGTCGACACCTCATCCACACTTTTCCCTTTGTGATGCATTGTGAAACAATCTAATTTGAACTATAATCGTATTTGTTTTCTTGAAGTGTAAGCGAGCACATGTATTATTTGTTCGCTACTCTTTCTTTTCTTCACATGTGTCTGTCTATTTGGTATTTTCCTTCTCTCTCATATATATGACCATATAGTATTTTCCTTTCATTATCTTAATTCGTTCTTTTGTTCTTTTATGTATATAGAAATTTCCAAGTGATGAATGAAAGGACATTACTTAAGTGTTTACCTAGATTCTATTGTATGACAAGAAATAGGAATAATTCAATATCACCATTTCTTGTCATATAAATAGTCGCGTTTTATTCTTAAATAAATCGAACTGTTATTAAACTTCCAAATTATCATCTTATATAAGTTACACTGTAACATGAAGTCAACTAAAATAACATAATCTTAATTAGACTAATACTATGGATCTAAATGAATTTTTTGAATAGAAATTAATTGAATGAAATCGACATTATCGATGGTCTGTTTTTTACATAAGGAACGATATTGATATAGATATGTAAGTGCATATTTCATCTTTCGCATTTCTTCAACAATGTTACGCATGAGTTGCGTTGAATTTAACCATTAATTTTTCTCTTTCTTACTTTCATCATAACAAGCTCATTACAATGATATTCTTTGTTTCCATTCAAATATAAAGGCAAGAAGAAAGAGTAATATTTTACTGCGTAGATACATTAAATTTCGAGAAAAAAACCTATTCATCATTAAAAACAAACCATTGTTTCTCGTGTTAACGATAATGACATACAGAGACAATTGCATACGAAATCGAAATTGTTTTTATTCAGAGAGATATTAAAATTAAGGTTTTTTTTATGGAATAATAACTACTTTGTTTTTCTTGAAGCAACTTTCGACCAATGACTACACTACACATCTCTCTCTACCCACTACTAACATGCCATATATAAAGCCAAGCATAGGTCTATTGCCAATAGTTTAATTGATTCACACTTTTTTTTGCAAAACAATCCAAGCATCATGAAAAATATTAATTTATTGGCTTCTTTATTTGTTATCCTTTCATTACTTGTAATGTTCAATATGGCAATCGTAAAAGAGGCAGACGATCAGGATATCAGTGACAATGATTATCGCAATCTTAGAAATATTCTAAAAGCACACTATCATGATTTGTTAATCAACCGTGCTCGTGGTCATCCACTTGCAACTGATGATGATGATGATGATAATGTTGCTGATCATGATCTTCGCGCTTCTGGCTCGATTAATGATCGTGCTATTTTAACTCATGAATTTCGTGCTGCTAAAGGTCGTCGTCGTCGTGCTGCGTAACGATTATTTATGGTATGTCTAGAGTCTCACTAGAATATTTTATGATAACTACTAAAATAGATAATTATTAAATTTATTTTATCTTTTTTTTCTTCATAGAATCTCTAACTCAAGCATATATATCCATTCATCAATAATTCAATCCATTCAAAAACTCTTTTTCTGCTTCTCGAATTATTTCAACTAATTAGTTCGCTTTCTTTTTACCATATTTATTTTCATTTCATATTATTCTAACTTTCTTTTCTATTGTTTTAATTCCAATTTAAATAAATATATTTAATCATCATTGATTCTCTATCTTAATGTTTCTTACTTTGTATCTATTTATCAATTGATCTTTTATCATCTTATTAAAAGAGTAAACATAGACATGTATATATAGGAGAAGAAATATAAGAGAAAGATTTTATAGACAACGAAAAAAAACGAGAACGACGAATACATTTACGAGGAGGTCGTAACATCCCTCTCTAATATTTGGTCAAATATTGGAAGGATTAACAATGTACATTAAAAAAGAAACAGAAAATATAATGGTTCACATCACGACAACCGTGTGCAAATATATGTTTTCAAGAAAATATCTGAAACAGGAAAATACGAAGAAAAAATGACGAGATTATCTCTTCATTGATTTGATTGTTAAAAAAATGTGAAGTTCATTTAGATAAGTTGAGTTTAGTGAATGAAGATTAGCTAAGAATATTCCAGCCTATATCGATACTCTCAACAACAAAAAAATTCTATGTAAAAGTGTATTTATTTTCTAATTCTGTTCAATCAGTGATATCATCATACAAATATTTCGAAAAAATCTTACTTGACAATTGTGTTACTTCTCTTTTCGTTATCAGTTTTAGACTAATTGATTAATTCTTATGCGTCAGTGTAAAGTTCACTGATATAAACATATTTATTTATTAATATTAAAAATTATAATAATACAATGAAGAAGTGGGACTTTGTAGAGATACAAGAGTTATATTACGTTTTGTTATTTTAATTGCACATGTCCATACACATGCACGATTCAATACCGTGTAGAAAGTAGAATTTTGATTATAAATATAAACACCTTTGTTACTTGGATTTGTATTGTAATCATTGAAATATCGACGACCAGCATAATCATGTTGAATAAATCCAATGAGTGACACAACACTTGAAAAATTGTATGACCATGATGATTGATATGTTCCATTGAGATTAAATAAAAAAATTGAATTACCTGTACCAAAAACTAATTGTGATTGCCACAAAGTAAATGGAGTAAAAGAACCAGTACTTTGTGAATCTGCAGTAAAAAGTTTCGTTCCACTAATTGAATGAATTGTTATTGGACTTGCATATGAACGATAACTAATGTAGAGACGATTGGTATCATAATAAGAATAGAATGGATTACCCACAGTTGAAATACTTTGTTGTGGCATTGTAGTACTCGTATTTGGATTGAATAGTTGGGTTTCAAGACGTGGAATACTGTAAGGACAAACAATAAATGTATTTATTTTTGGATTATAGTTGATACAAGATAATGAAGAGCTATATGCATATGCTGTTATCAATTGTCCATTATAACCATAATGACGAATTGCACTACTATCACTAGATGATGTATAGAAACCATTTGATGACATATAAACATCTCGTTCAGCTAATGGAAGTAGAACATTATTGTTTGCTAGAATTAATTTTTGAAATGCATCATAAACAGTCATAGATTGTCCTGGTAAAGCTGGTGTACAAAGATAATCAGGTTCGGAATAGATAGTCGACAAATCATAATTGTTTGTTTTTTGTAAACAATAATTAAGGATAAAAACACTACTTGTATGTATTGATGGAATAAGTGTACCAGTTGATCCAAGTGATTCAAATAAACGGCATTGTTTTGTCGAACTATCATAATCACATGTACGACATAGATCATGTTTATTACAAGCAGCAACACAATATATAATTGATTTAGCATTGACTGTATCAAGATAATGTTCAATTATTGGAGGTTGAAATTGAACTGATGATATTCTTTGTGTATGAGCAACATAAATATCAGATGCACAATTGGCAACATGAATAAGAGATGCTATAACTGTAACCAGTAAAGCAATGTTAATAGTAAAAGTATTCATTTCAACGTTATCTATATGACAAAAATTTTCTAATAATGTGATAAAATACTGTCAATATTTATATTCAAACGTTTTTTTATTTTTTTTGTTTTTAGTGTGCTGTTTATGCAATACTCGAAAGTGTTTATACTCAAACTTTTTTTTATCATTATGTAATGTGATAGTTAAAAAAGACAATTAAAAAGATTGTCTAAATAAGTGACAGTCAATATAAATCTATATGGAAAATAATAAGTATATAACAATTAATTGAAAATATTTTCTAGAACGAGATGCTCCTCTGTTATTCAGTGCATTTGTTCTCACTTTGTTCTTGTAAGTGCCTGAAAGGATGTACAATTGTTTTTAATAGTGTATTATGTAATGATCACGTGAAACATAGAAAACAGAGAATATTATTATCCAGTCTGCAATATACAGTGAATGAGCATTGATATGAATCTTCTCTACTTACATTCATAGTTTAATTGAAAATAATTAATTTCTTTCTATCTCTTTATATATTTTCTTTAATTATTCCTATAATATTATACTAATGCTGTTTCTTCTACATTATTATAGAGCCACAATGCAAGGTGTCTATCTTATTCATTTAAACATATTTTAATAATTAAAACAAATCTAAGTCAATCCAATTGCTTTATTTCAGATTTTGTTTTCTATACATCATAAAAAAAGGCTTCGAGAGATGAGGACAAAATAATTTTTCTAAAATTAAATTTGACATTTAGATTAGATCTTTTTAATATTATATTATATCAGAAATGATTGGTAATTATATTGAATTCTTAAATAAAAGATCTTTGAGATTGTATTTGAAAATACAAAAAATAATCATTAATCGACTTCTAGATTATAAACGTACTCAGATCAACACCTTCTCAAGCAGTTTTTTGTGAATTTTCGAAGAAAAATCCACTGGGATATGGTAGGACCTGCAAATGAAAATTCGATAATCGTATGCAACTACTAATTTTATCCAATTCCTGATGTTTCTGAGCGAAACCGAAAAACTTATGTCATCGGATTCTTTTCCGAGTTATTACTTGCAAGTTTCTAGCATCTTCCGATGCTTTTGTTTTGGATCCAGCTCGCACTTCTCGATCTGCATACTTAAAAACACATTTGAAATATTACACTCACGAGTTTTGAAGTTGTTCATGTGAGGAATGCTTCTAAATACATTAGATGTTTTATTTAAGATATACTTATGAAAACATGTGATGTAATAAGTTTTTAAGCGTAGGAAGACGCATGACCTTTTCATTTCTTGTATTCACTTTTAAACAAGTTCATAAATAAATTAAATCTTATCTGAGAAAAAAAATCTATTGATATTTTTTTAATATAAAATGCTATTTTTCTCTATCTATTCGATCTGTACGAATAATTCTATAATGACATTATAGGGATATCACATTGTTTATTTTATTTCAAATAAAGATGCAAGAATGATAACATCAGTATGATATTTTTCAGATAACTAAAGTTGACTCATTGTGATATGAATATGGGAAACATAGACAAGAGCATTATATTTTATCTTGCTTTTCACAATAGATATGATATATTAACATCCATCCGAATAATTAGGATTAAACTTTACATAGATTTGTAAATAAAAGAATAATTTTGTTTCGATACAAGAAATTGTTTTGTTATTAGAATGACATTAAATATCTTCGTCTTTCTACAATTTTATTGATAAAAGTTAAAGCAAGACTTGAGACAATTAGCCAATTTATATAGAAAAATAAATCGATCTTTTTATAATTGAATATGATTTATTGTTGAAATGATTTTAGTATTACGTAGTATCATAGAAATATTGATTATCTCTCATTAGAAAAGTGAAGAGAAATTTTCTTCGTTTGATATTGAAATGATTTATTTGAAATTTTTACATTTAATCTTGTTAATTTGCAATAGTAATCGTATTATTGTAGGAGTAATAAGATTCGTTTCAATCATTGTACTGTTTTTATTATATACACAATTGAGATTAATTTTCTATTAAAAAGGAACTAAACTTGTATGAGATTTCATTTGGAAAAAATGAAAAAAAAAAGAAGTTTTTATTGAAAAGAAATCCTTGGATATATAATAATATAGAAAACGAAAGATACATAGAGTTCAGTACATTAAAGTTAATAATAGATTCAGTTTAAAAAAAGAAAAGTAGAAGGAAGATTCTGGTTAGTATAGAATAGAAATTATAAATCTTTTTTGTTATTATTATCATTTGAAATAATATCTTTTGAAACATCAGTTGGATTTTCATTTGATGTTGTTATTCGATTATTTAAAGATTTATTTTCATCTTTTATTTCTTGTTTTTTAATATTTAATATTCTTTTTTTATCGGAATTTTGTTTTGGTTTTTTCTCTTCATAAAGATCTTCAATATCATCTTTATATTTTTGTTCAATCGCTTTTCGTTTTAATTTTAATGCATCAGTAACAAGACCAGTTTCCGGTGTCCATGCTTCAGTTACTATTTTAATACGTTGAGGAGTTTCAAATCTCTCAATTCCACCTTTTTTACACCCATCTTGAACTTCTTTAAGAACTAATTCAATAAATTCATCTTCTTCAACTAATTTTTGCCAATCTTTTTCACCAAAATGTTTTTCAGAAAAACTCTATAGAAAATATAAAAGAATAGTTAATGGTTATAATAGATTTTCATAAGAACAAGTATTAAAGTCTTGTTAAATGTGTATTTATCATTCTAGAAGATTAACTTAAATTTTTATATATGATTAAACTTACGGACATATTTTTTGTATTTGGACAAATAAGAGCGACAGTATATTCGGATGAAGCTGATGCACATAAACAACTATTTTCAATAATCGGTACTTTACTAATAGCCATTTCAACTTTTGTTAATGAAACATATTCTCCACCACGTAATTTAATTAAATCTTTTTTTCGATCTAATTTTTTTTTTTGTTGAAAATAAATTTAGAATAAAAAATATTCAATTAAAATTAAACAAACCAATTATTTTAAGTGTTCCATCAGTAAATATTTCTCCAATATCACCTGTACAAAAATATCTTGTATCACCAATTTGTTTAAAATTTTCATTTTCTTTTTTTGCTGCTTCACCAAAATATCCATCAGCAACACATTTTCCTCCAATAAGAATTTCTCCACGTGGATTTGGTTTATCTGTATTCTTATAATGACCTTCATCCCAATCAACTAAACGAATTTCACAAGAAACAAGTGGATATCCTGCTCGACCAACTGTAACATCATATTCTTTTAACAAAATAAAATAAATTAAAAAAACTATTCTTGAAATTATTTCGAAATACAAACGATCAGCAATAGTTCCAGCTGCACATGTTTCTGTGAGACCATAACCTTGAAAAAGTGTAACACAAAGTGCAGCTTGAACAAAACGTTGAGTATCTTCACTTAAAACAGCTCCACCACATAACATTGTTTTAACACGACCACCAAGAACCATTTGATTAAAACGAGAAAATATTAATCTAAAACGAACGTTTTACTTCTTATTGTTTTTTTTAAATGAAAAAAGAAATGATTTACTTATCAAGATGTGGACTTGCAAGACCAAGTTCTAAACGTTTAACTTTGATTTTATATGATAAATGAAATAATTGACGTGTAATAAAATTTGATTGATTAATTTTTTCATTAACTGCTTTATGAACACGATCAAGAATGGTCTTAAATACGAAATATTTAGCTTTTATTGAAATAAATTCAAATAAAATTTTATTTTACTGGAACACAAGTCATTAAGTGTGGACGAAGTACTTGTAAATCACCTTTCTGACCACGTTTTATGGCTGTAGATTGATCAGTTAATGTTTGTGGAGATGAATAACCACATTTAATACCCATAAAAAATACTAAAATCTCTAGTTGAAATTAAGAAAAAAAAACATTTTCATTTATTTTTGCTTTTCGAAAATAAATCAATAAAACAAACCGCAACAAAGTTCAAGAATATGTGCTAATGGTAGATAAGCAATATAAACATCATTTTTGAGATCAACCATTGGAAAAACACGTTCTTTTTGACCAGTCATTGCAGCAATGATATTTTCATGTTTTATTAATACACCTAAACAAACGTTTTTTGTTTCAAATTAATATATTAACAAAAAGAATTTTTATTAAAATTAATCAATTTTATTTTAATAATCTAATATTAAAATTCAAGACGAAGAGATTTTTCTTAGAAAAAAAATTTCATTCAAAATCTTCTTTTCTCAAATTTATTTTATTAGAAAATCTTTGAAAAAACTTCGAATTTGTTTTGCGCCAAAAAAGTATTTTCTCAAATAAAAATTCATTAAAATATTTTCATGAAGAAAAATCGTTAATGAGCTTTTCATTCTACAATTAAACAAATATGAATCATGCAAATATACCTATTCAAACATATTCCATCTTGAAAAGAAAAAAGAAAAATACAACTCAACATTTATTTTTTTTGAAAATACGATAAAATATTTCTAATCAATACTTTTCTTTTAAATCAAATCAAATCAAATTACCTTTTGGTGTTCCAGTACTTCCACTTGTATACATAATAACTGCAATATCTTCTTTTCCAGGTCGGAGATTTAATGTTGTTTCATCTAAATAAGAAAAAGTGAATTAGAAAATATTTAAATAAATCGATTTCATTACCAATTTCGGCATTTTTTCCTTGTTCTTCTAATTTACTTAGTGAAATAAATTCAATATTAGTTTTATCTTGTGGAATTTTAACTGATTCTGGTTTAGCCATAGCAGGAAAATAAATTATATGACGAACTTTCTCAGCTTGTTCTAACGCTTTCTATAACAAAAATAAAGTTTCATTTCTTTTTAAAATATTAAATGAATCGATTTCTCACAAACAAATTTCAATTATTTTCTTGGGAAATATTTCTAATTTGACACAGTTACATATATGTTTCAATGGGATTTCCGAATTTTGCCAATGTACTTATAGGAAATTCATCAGTGTCATTATCTGATGATATATGTATAAAAATAATTCCTGGTAACTATACTAAGGTGTTTAGATTATAATATGCTTATTCTGATAATATTAGATTAATTTGTCACATGCATTCTACACTAATCTTGTCATATTACAGTTGGTGAAAATCCACTGTTGCAAATCAATGAAATAATAGTTCCAAGAAAAATGACTTCATTCATTTGAGATGAGTGTAAATGTTGGTCAAGGAAAGATGAATCTATCCATTCACATTTATTATCTATGTAGAATATTTTTTTGCTGTCTATTGTTATTAATAAAAAAATCCTCTTTATATGTCTCATTCATATATATTTATATCTACTTGAAAGGATTTTTGCGATGAAGTATTGTGAGGAGGATCATTATTTTGAAATGGTAAAAGTAAATATTTGATAAAAATAACTTACATCAAGTTTTAAAGATAATTCTTGTGAAGTAATAATAATTTTAACTTGTGATTCTTTGAGAGCATGTTTAACAGCTTCTTCTCCTAATGTTGAATAAAGTGTAACAAGTGTGAAATCATGACGAAAAGCAGCAAATGCTGATAATAACCATTCTGGACGTGTTTCAGCATAAATTAATATTCTATCACCTTGTTTAGCACCCAATGATAATAAACCACGACCAATTGAATCAATTCGAGAACAAGCTTCACGATATGTTGTAAATTGATATTCACCCAAAACATACTTTTTTTTTAATGAAGAAAAAACATAATTTTTATTAAAAAACAAAACAAAGAAAAATTTGAAAACCTTTTTAAAAACTTTTGAATTCGGTTGTACTTCATCTTCAACATCAATAATTTGTCTAACACCCATTGTTTCTTTGTTCGCATGTCTCTTAAGACAAAGATCAGGAATGTCAGCTAATGTTTCAACTTCATCATCAGGTTGTGTACGAAGTTTCTTAAGAACTTCCACAGCTCTATAAGGTGATGATGGATCGGAATCTTCTGTTAATTTTGCTCGAATTCTTTTTTGTTTATTTACTTTATTATCATCTTTTCCCAATGTCATTACATAATTCCAAAATGTTGGTAAATGAACAAATAAAAATGCTATTATATAGATTAATGTTGCTCGAATTAATGATAATAAAAAACGTCGAAATACTGTATTCACTGTGGAGCCGAATATACGACTAAACGCAGTTGGGGACATTCTATTCAAAAACAAAAATTATTTTATTTTAATCATTCAAAATAAAAACAAAATCATAATTATAAATAATGAGCGAGCGAATATTGATTCTTACTAAAAATATTTTTCATTCTCTCTCTCTCTCAGATAAAAATAATAGAAATTTTGTTTTGTGTTTTAGATAATTTAATTAAATAGAAAATAAACTAACCTTTGTCTTTTATTTTTGTTTTTGTTTTGTTGTAATAAACAATTTAAATGATTAAATATAAAAATGAAATCTTGAAAACAAAAACAATGAATATCGAAATATTCGAAATTTTTATTCGATTTGTTTAATAAACAAACAAATCACACATCTCTTCTTTTCTAAACATCACATTTTAAATAACAATAAACAAAAACAAGAAATAGATTCTCAACTATCTTCTTCAGAATCAACTGACATTGTTGATAAATTATCCATTGACACATTTTCATTTAAATGAATATTTCTAAGAAGAAAAAATTTATTTTCTAAATCAATTAATAAAATAAACAAACTTTTCATATTGATTATCAATTGGTAAAAGCATTCGTTTTAATGAATCAATACAATAATTATCAATTGATGGTAAAAGATAAGCTGGTGTTGATAATAACTAAATTAAATTACAAATGTTTTTATTGAACAAATTATTAATATAAAATAAAAAAAAAACAAACTTGTTGATTAAGATTATTTATTCTTTTATTTAATTTTGTTAAATCATCAAAAGATTTGCTTTTATTTATAGAATTTTCATCAAAATCATTTTGAGATTGACGAATTAAATTTGATAAAATAGTTTTTTCATTATCTGTTTCATCTAATTTACCATTGATTGGAATTAAACTTTTATTATCATCTTCATCATCATCAATAAAGGTTTTTAAACCCTAAAACAAATAAATTAAAAATATATATCATAAATAATATACTTAACTAAATGATACTTATTTGAAAAAGAAACATCATATTTTTTGACATTTTCTCTAATCTCATTCAATCTTCTATAAACTAATTGAACAGTTTGTCTTAACTTAATGTATATGTTACATAAATCAATGAATTAATTTTAATCTTATATTATTTAAATAATCTATTGAATCTAGATGATCATTTCATATTCCATGTTTATTAGATAAAATATTTGATGAAAATGAAAAAGAGAAATAATCTTACTTCTTGTTGAATATAAAATATTAATCTTGAATGTTGAAGTGGTACAAATGAAGATGATTTATCATTTGGGATATATGCACATGATGCAACACGACGAAATAAAGAACTTTTACGTGAATGACATTTACCATCAGAAAATGAATAAAAATGAACTAAATTAGAATCAGTAAATAAATAAATAAATAAATAACTGATTGGGACTTACGAAAACTTTTATCAAAAAGAGCAATAAATGATGATCTTGGATCTTTAGCAATGGCATGAACATGCCAAGAAAATGATTTAATAAATTGTCCATTTAAACAATTCCATAAATTAACTAATGTTTTATGACAAACAAGTATTTGATCAGAATCTGATTGAATATATTCAACGGGATTTTTTCGATCAAAATGAGCAAAACAACGTGAATATTCATAACGAGATTCTTCATTTAAATCATTTATTGTATCAATCCAAACTGTTACCAAATGTTCAAATGAACAACATAAATTTATATTTGAAGATGATGATAATTTATAATAACATAATGCTGAACTTGAATAAGAACGATGAGTATAACCAGATAAACAACGCCAATGGGATACACGTTCTAAATATTAAAATTTCATTTATCTTTTTTAATAAGAAAAGAGGAGAAAATACTTGTAATAGGATTTTCTTGAACAAGAGTCCAAACTTTTAAAAATCCATCATTTCCAGTTGTTGCTAATTCAAGTTTATTTGGATGAAATAACATTTGATTTAATGTTTCTTGTCCATGTGGATATGTTATTGTTGTATTTAATTCAAATCTTTAATTGAAATAAGAAAATCAGAAATCAGAAATTTATTAATTAAAATATCTTTACTGATTATTATTTAAATTAAATTTCCAAAATCGAAGTTTTCTTTCATTTTGATGATCATCAGTATTTGCATTTGATGAACATTCTTCAAATGTAACTAACCATGTATCTAAACAAACAAAATAACATTTCACAAAAGTTACTTATTTTCAATAAAATTTAACCTGTTGGATCAATAGCTAAACGTTTAATATCTGTAAAAAGACATTGTTCAGTCATTTCATTTGGTGAAACATAATTTTCTCCAACAATATCCAACTAAATAATAATAAATTACAAATTTAATATAAAAAAAAAAGAAATCTTGTTTTGTTACATTATAAAGTAATTTTCCATTATCAATTGATAGAAATTGAAGATAACCAGGTTTTCCACTATTCATAACAAGTGCTTGTTGACGTGAAAACACATGAATACCTTTGAACAATTATTTACATTTACAAAAAGAAAAGAAGAACGACTGAATTATTTTTCTTAATTGAAAAACATCCGATAAAATATATTCATTTACTTATAATAGATTATTCTAGTCAATCATCTCTATTTCACAATTTTCTTATCAAAATAAAATGTAACTGAATATCATTTATGATCTACATTAAACATTAACTAAATTAACACATTCGGTATCATTCATTTTTTTTAGAAAAACTTCTTCGAAGTTTGCTCATCTATGGAAGATTAACTTTTAATCAATGCACTTACTCACCTTTTCATTCTATTCATCATCACTCTCTTTGTTATGTCACTATACAATTAGTTATTGCCAACGGTTATGTGAAAATCTCTTCCGTTAGTTTCTCGTTCTTTGGTATGTTATAGAAAGTATGTGCCAGATAAGACAACGAAGTTTCTATTCCCTTCTACTTTGTTCTTATCTCTCTCCCTCTCTCTCTTTTTATACACGGAAGTAACCGCAGTTTTAGAATAGCTTACACCTCACTTGAAAAAAAACGGTACAAAAGAGAATGCAACTGTACTGAATGGAGTGAACTGTTTAGATAACGCTTTTGCGCTGATGACAAGCTCCAAGAAAATCAAAGATCTGTATGTCACTTCTGTCTAAGAAAAACAATCGAAAAATGTGTTCTTCTATTGAGTTTCTTATTAAAATAAAATCGATCCTATTGTGTCGAATGTGTTGAACTATAGTCAATTGTTTCGTAATATGTAAGAAAATGTCATTCTCATTTTCAATATTTCCTAATGTGACTATTATTGATAATATTTACCAGCAGGTAATGAAGCTTGTTGTGGTAAAAACATATGATTAATTCCTCCAATAGTTTGTTGTATTGATAAATTACTTCCAATTAAATGAAGAGCTAAAATAAAAGTAAATAATATTCAAAAATAAAATAACTATGAAAAATTCTATATACTATTATCTGAATGAGTACATGCATAAAATGTTTGATCATTTGATGCATTAACATGAATTATTGGTGCACCTAATCGTGGAAGAAATGTTGGTTCACTTTTTCTATAAAGCCATTTAACAAGTACACATTCATGACCACCAGATAATAAATATGAACCTTAATTTATTTATTTATTTAATTAATTAATTAATTAATATTAGAAAATAAATGTTTACCATCAAATGAAAATGCTAAACAAAGAACAGGTAATGAATGCCAATGTAAATATGATATTGTTGGTTCTTTTGTTGTTGAATTTAAATAATTATACCAAAGAGCAATTCGTCCAGATTGTGTTCCTAATGCAATACATTCTTCTGTTGGATGAATTTGTGAAGAAATTATTTTCTCATGAAAAGATAAATTTTGTTTTGTTATTGGATAAGGTTTTAGTTGATTATTTAATAAATTTAATAAATATATTATTGTTCCATCAACATTTACAAATACACAATATTCACCCTTTTTTTATTTTAAAACAAAATTTATTTTGATATTTGAAATTATTTAACAAATTACTTTTTGATTATATGAAATCGATGTTGGTTGACATGGAAGTTTATCAAATATATTTATTGGTGTACAATTATGACGAACTGATTCAATTCGATTAAGTGAATACACTTAAATATTAAACAAAACAAAAAAATATATATTTATTTTTTTATTTTTATTTTGTTACCATTTTTATTAAGATTTTTTAAAAAAACGTATAAACCATTATTAGCAATCGAATGTAAATGAATAAGTTCCATTTCAAGTTTTATTGTCTAAATTTATTTAAAATAAAATTGTTAATTAATTTCTCAATATCTAACAAGAAATGTGATAAAATCTGTTAATTTACATGAATAAGAATTCCATCTTCATAATCCCAAACATTGATATTTCCATTTTGTTCTCCAACACATAACTAAAAATCAGAAAAATTCATATTTATTTCTTCTATTTAATTAAAAATCAAATATTTTTACCTGTAATCGATTATTTGGATTAATCGTCATCCCAATAATTGTTTGTTGATCAGATGAATTGGAATTATTATTAATTAATCTTAAACATTCACCTGTTTTAACAATCCAGACATAAATACAACCATCACCAATTGTAAATACATATCTAAACATTTGTTGTTTACATTTATATTTATTTAATAAAAACAAATGAAAATATACTTTGAATCTGATGATATTAATGGAGCATATTTCATTAATGTTCCAATACCAAATTGACGAATATTTAATTTTTTCATTTCTTATAGATTTATTTATCTAAAATTAATCAAATTCTTAGATTTCATCAGATCAATATCAATAGAATCAAATTTATTTTCATTTCTTCATACGATCAAATCTAACAACTACTTAAATATCTGTATTTTATTATCGTATATTGATTATTTATCTTTAATTTTGAGCATGAATATATCTATCTAATGATGTTTAGTCTCTATGAATGATGTTTATAAAATGGAATGTAATTGTTCTAAATAATCTATTTTTTAATATAATTCTATGAAAAAAACAAACAAACAAAGAAATATATTGGATGATGTTAAATATTTATTTTTCTCTATTGTTTTTACAAGATGTCTGAAAAATAAAGAAAATAAAGGAAGGAAATCAATACTATAGTTCTTTTCTACTTGTTAAGTTTTTTTTTAATTCGGAGAGAAAAAAAGGATTGAAAGGATAAAGAAAGAAAGAAAGAAAAAAATCTAAAATAAAAGGAATGTCTCTTTCTCTATTAAATGATAACTCATCGTGATTGTTGTGCAATTTGTCTAAGTTGATTAAGACATGCTTGTAATGTATCTTGTTCTTGTTTAGCTGTAATAGCTTTTTTAACTTCAGTTGTTATCCAATTAATCATATTTGTTCTTTCAAAATCTTTTCGTGCATTTTGTAAAGCAACTTGATAATCTAAACGACGTTTAACAGCTTCATACATTTGTCTCATTCGATCTCGATATGCTGTTTCAAGTGCCATATTAATAATATCTTTTCGTGCATCAGCTAATTGTCCAACATTTTTAGCACGTGATAATGATTCTTCATAACCATGTAACATTTTTCCAGCCATAGCTTTTGAATTATTAACAACAGAAGTATATCGATCAACTTCTTCTTGATGCCATCCACGAAATATATCACCAACCATTGGACCAACTCTATTTAAAAAAAGAGGAAAAAGTATTGTAAAATTTTTAAATTCATTCTTACTTTTTGACAACGGTAATGACAGCTGCAGCCAAAATAAGATATTCTGTGAAGTCATACCATAAAACAATATATTCTTTGCTAAATCCATATATGATTAAACCATAAAAGAACATATATGGTCCAGTAACACCAGTTTTATCATAAAAAAATTTAAACCAAGATTCAGGTACAAAATACCAACGAACTGCATTTGGTGCTTCACGTAATTTATATGGTGGAAAATTAACTAAATCACGTTCGGGCCATTGATCATGAGGCCATAAACGTTTGCCATTATGTTCAGTACGCCATTTTATTGATGATAAATCTTTTATTGAATCTTCAACACGTAAAGCTTTTTCTTTTTTATTTTCTTGTCCAACTAATGATTTTTCATCTAAATTATTTTAATGTTTAATAGAAAAACATCTCAACAAAATCAATACCTGTTTTGGATGATTTATCTACTGAAGTGGACTTTGAATTGGCATTTTGAAAAAATCTATTGGAGATGGACAACGGTCGATATGCAATTAATGATGTTGCTACACCATTTGGTACAAAAGGACGAAGAAATTTGGTCAACATCTACAAACAAATATAGAAATCTTTTCTAGTCATTCTATTCATCTTATAGTTAGTTCTCATATGAAATAAATAAAAACAAAAAGTTATAGTAGCGACCTCTTCTGTTTGTATATTTAATATGATTTCAAATTAATTTTTTTAAGAAAATTATTTTTAAACAATCTTCAGAAGGAATAATTCATTTTCGTATCTTTAAAAATATTTTTTTAAAAATTATTTCAATGACATAAGAATGGTGTAATAACAATCAATTAGATTTCAATGCAATTTCTTCAACATCTGACAGAATGATTCATCACTTTTATTCAATCTCTTCTTTTTATTTTATAAGAGAGAAAAAGTATTAGGTTGATAGGTAAATATTTACTTCGTATTATGTTATCATTTATTCGTAAAAGACTTCCATCGAAAGATCGAAGTACTGAACATCTTCAACATGTCAAATCAAATCATAATCAAGATGAACATCAGGTATTTTAATAAAACGTTTTCTTTCATTTATAAATAATTGGATTTTTGAAAGAATGATGATGAAATAAAAAGAAGTCAATCGACAAATGAATTAGATAATAATAATAATAATGAAAAGAAAAAACAAAAGAAGAAAAAGAAAAATAAATTCAATTCTTCATCAACAGTTGATGCACTTGTTCATCCTTCAACTATTTCATCAACAAGTGAACCAATAAATAAATCTTATTCAGATGTAGATTATTTTCCAATGATGTCTGGAACTCTATCTCAATCGAATAAACATCACAAAACATCGACAAATAATGGTAAATTCATTTTGAGAAAATCTCATTTTTCTATTTATTAATTTTTTTTGTTTAATAAAAAGATTGTTCATCTGATTGTTATTTAAAGCCATCAGATATTCTACAAATAAAAAGTGATATTAATTATGTGCAAACAAAACCACGAGTTTTTCAAATTCCAGTAATTGATTGTCGATATGAAGAGAAAAAACTTAGTTATAAAGATGTTGATCATCAACGAACGAAAGTTCTTCAACAACTAACTGAACAACGAATACAAAAAAAGTTAATAAAATTAAGAAATATTTAAAATAATATTTTTTATTTTTTAGATCAGTTAAATAAAAAATAATATTTTGTGCAAACAATTCCATGACAATATTCGAGTATTATTATTATTATTTTGAGTTATCTTTTATTGGATAGTATTCATTTTATAATACTATTAATTCTTTTATTTTTTATATAAAAATCTTTTCTTCAATAAATATTTTTTTTTGACGATATCAAATGAAATCTAATATAAATACTAAATAAATATACAAAGAAAATCAATTTCTTCAGAGTTAAAACTATCATCTGTTTCTATTTGATCTTTTGACTCTTTTCTTCTACATGACTCCTATAGATCTCAATGCTAATCATTGTATAGATGAAAATGTTTTAGATATAAACAAAACATTTTTTTTGCATGATGTAATCAACTACAGAATGTATTATTTCTTCACAGTGACTTCTCATATTGTACTTCGTTATAACGTTACCCACATTACATGCTCAAGACGTCTTGCTGGACATTATCAGATATAAATAAAGAGAAGATAATTACAAATCTAATACACTCAATAACGATTATGAAACAATTCTCTGAGATTTTTTCTACACTGAAGGTACTCACAGCAAATATGAGATAATTAATTAATGAAACTATTTCAAGAAAATATCTCTTTCTATAAACATAGAAATAAGGGTGTGGGTGTATACCTTCTCTTACCTCCCATCTTTACCCATACTTACCCACTCACACCCTATCTAATTATTAGTAATACAAACGAAAGTTTAAAATTAAAATTTCAAACAATTAAATGTAATCATTGATGCATATATAAAAAAAAGGTAATCTATTGAAGGAAGTTATTTGTATAAAAGTATGTCAAAGAAAACGAGTTAATTTACTTTTTGAGCATTGACAAATGTCCATCGTTGATATTGTAGAAGAAAAGTAAAATCAATTTGTTTTGCATTAAATGTTCCAATGTTGAATTTATGCAAATTATTAATTTTTTTTATACAATAAATAAAATATTTTTAATATATTTAGACGATTCATTTGTATTTATCATAGAATAATTTGTTATTTTTAAAAATAGACTTATCATGGAATGTCAACGTGATGGTATTTTCTTCATTAAACTATTTCTATTCATCTACGAGTGAAATAAATTCCAAGATGAAGAAAACTTAACAGATGTATCTGCTTTTTTATTACTGATAAAAACAGATTTTTATCAGATTCAATATTTTTTACATAAGGATTTTGTTTTGAGAAATATTTGATAGAGATAAACTTGGCATAGATAGTGTTGTATTGTATAGAATATATGTATTTTGACAAGAGTATTAAAACTAGTAAATATTCGTGAAATGGATCAAAATGAACGATGATTGATAATCGTACTGATAAAGTCACTATTTTCACTCAGTTTACGGATCGTTCTCGTTATCAGTTTCATCGGATATGTCGAGATTTTGAAAATGTTCGTGTAGAATGAAGATGACGATATAAATTCTAATTTAAAATTCAATTAATTCTCTAAGGAATATAATTAATGATTGATTTATAAAAAAAAAAGTTGTTAATCTTAATATAATAGTCAACGCCATCTACTCTCTATTGGCAATTGTGAGTTGTAATTGGTAATCCATATTGAAACGTATGATTAATACCTTTCTTTTTTCTTTCTTCTAGATAATATTGATGCCTTTTTTTAAAATATAATTTATTCTAATTAGAATTGAAATAGATTTTTTGAAAATTTCAAATGATGAAAATTCGATGTTGTTTAAATCCAATTTCTCGTTTTCAATCGACATCATCTGCAGTATCTCGTAGTCGTTTGACAAATGATGAAATTCGTCAACATCGTCTTCGAATATATAATAATGAACGTCAAACACAAATGGAACGTATTCGTCGTGTAGAAAAAATAGAAATTGATGTTGAAGATCCAATTCAATCAACAAAATTATTAATGAATAAAAATTTATCAACACCATATCATTGTGCTAAACATTTATCATCAGTTTTAGTTGATCGATCTTGTTTAGCTTTAATTGATGATGAAATTGTTTGGGATATGAATCGTCCATTAGAACGAGATTGTAAATTAAAATTTCTTCATTTTCTTGAAGAAAAATGTGAAGAACAAAATCGTGCTTATTGGAGAACATGTTCATTTATTATTGGATATATTCTTGAAACTGCATTTAAATCAAATTATAATGTTGAACTTTGTTCATTTCCTCCACCACAATTTCAATATGGATCATTTGCTTATGATGCTCAACTTAATATTGGTAACTATTTTATTTAAAAAGAAAAAAAGAAATAAAATTTATATTTGTTTTAAAGGAGATTGGAAACCAACACGTGATGATCTTCGTTGTTTATCAATTCAAGCATATAAATTACGTGATAATGATCTTCGTTTTGAACGTTTAGATCTAACTCAATCAGTAGCAGAAGAAATGTTTAAATATGATCGATTTAAATTAGCTCAAATCCCTTATATGTTACGTTTATTATCACCATCAGATAATCAAACACGTTTATCTGTTTATCGTATGGGTGATTATCATGTTGATATAACACGTGGACCATTAATATCATCAACAAAACAAATTGGAAGATTTGAATTTAGCGCAATTCATAATATTGATGTTCCATCATATAATGAAACAATGCAACGTATTCAAGCACTTTCAATTCCTAATCAACTTCATTTACATTATTGGACATTTGATTATTTATTAGAAAGAGCAAAAAAGAAAAATAATGCTTCAATACCAACATTAACAAAACCTAAAACATCAGATAATAAAACAGACAAAATAGAATAAAGACTTTTGATTAAAAATTGTTTTTTCTAAAAACTTAGAATATTAAAAAAAAAAAAGAAAGAAAGAAAAAAGATTTTGTTTTTGTTGATTTTAGATAAATTGAAATGTAATATTATTTCAATTGATCAATATCGAGTTTCAATGAACATATGAAAAGGTAAATTATTCTTGTTCATTATATATACATATATAGATAGATGTAAAAGCAATCATTCAGATAAAAATCAGTTAATTATTTTATCAAATTTTTAGTTCAATAGAACAAAAAAAACCTTGGAAATCATTGTTTAAGAAAAGAACAGGAATTCTTTTTTTTGGTCAATGTTTCGGATGAATGCACATTTTTCTTATTTATTATCAATTGAAGGTGTTCATTAAACTAGCACTTCTCGTTTGTTCTTTCATACATGTTTGACCGCTTTTCTTTTTTAATATGTTTTCTTACCTTGAAAGAAAAAAAAACGAAACTAAATGACATACATTCGTTTTTCTTATTGACATAATCGATAGACAAAACGAGGTTAGACACGTACAGTTTCTATTCCAGTCTCTCTCTCTTATTATTATATATCACGAGTGAAAAAAATCTGATTTCTTTTTTAGGTTAATTCGAAGTCTAAATAAATCATGTCAAATCAAGTTCTATGTTCATCAAATGAATCATCAACAATAATAAATAATTTAACTCCACCAATTCGTCGAGTTACAAATGATTTATTATCATCATCATCAATTCCACCATTAGATAATATTAATTCAAATGAACAAATAAATTTAACACGTCCATCATTATCATTACGAAAACTTCAAAAAAGTTCTTTTCATTTTGTTAAACAAACAATAGAGAAAACGAATCAATCATCATCATCATCATCATCATCAACTATTTTACGTGAACATTCAACAAGTTCAATAAGTTCTTTATCAAAATCATCAAATTATGATTCATTAAGATCTTTTTCTCCAAATTCTTCTGTTCATCAAGATGAAGATGATGATGATGATGGAAGTAGTAGTGATGATATTAATCATCAATGGAATTTAAATCAATTAGCATCACAAATATCAATAAGACAATTGAGTAAGTTAATTAATTAATAAATAAATAAATAAGAATTAGAATAACTATTTTTAGTGACAAATGATTCATTATCATTATCTGATGCTGAACCAATGAATGTAATTCCAATGAGTGAATGTAAAATCTGTCTTGAAGAATCATCAATCGAACGTTTATCTTGTTGTTCATCGTTTATTTGTTCTAAATGTATTTATTTACATTTATCAACAAATATAAGTGATGGTCGAATACGTTTAATTTGTCCATCATGTCCACATATATTTACTCGTGAAGAAATTTTATCATTATTATCATTAAATGATCCTAATGGAAATATATCTGAACGATATAAACGTTTTTATGCTGATATTAATCGTGAATCACATATAAAAACATGTCCGAAATGTTGTTCAATAAAAGAAATAGATAAAAGTTTATTTGAAGGTGTTCGTTGGAAAAGAAATATTCCACGAAAAGTTCTTTGTAATGAATGTCAATTTGAATGGTGTTTTTATTGTCATTCACCATGGCATGAAAAAATGTCTTGTAAAGAATATCAACAAGGAGAAAAAATGCTCAGATCATGGGCACAACAAATTGATCAAAATCAACATAATGCACAAAAATGTCCAAGATGTAAAGTTAGTTAATTTAGAAAAAAACAAAAAAAAAAATATGATTTCTTATTAATAAATTTCATTTTAGGTTTATATATCACGAAATGGTGGTTGTCCACATATGATTTGTTCCAAATGTCAATGTGATTTTTGTTATAATTGTGGACGAAGAAGATTAGGTTTAAAATTTTTTGGTTCACATGAAAGTCGTTATTCTCCATTGGGTTGTAAATATAATTTATATCCTGATAAACCAATATTACGTCATACAGTTCGTGGATTAGTTGTTGGTGCAGCAACATTAGCAATACCAGTTGCAGCTGTTGGTGCAATAGCAATGTTAGCTGTTGGAACAACAATTGGTGCACCGACTTATGGAACATATCGTTTAGTTAAACATATTCGATCAAAACGACAAGATCGTCGTCGAAGACAATATATGGAAACAATATCAAGACAATGGACAACGAGTGATAGTCTTTCAACATATATTAATACAATTGATGAAAGAAATACAGAAATTGATGAGATTGAAAAAGCTATTCAAGCAAGTTTAATTACTTATAGAAATGAAATTTCGAAAAGAGAACAAAGAGACGTTACACCATATCCAATTAGACGTTTTAGTCATTCAAATCATGATGATAACGATGATGAAGATGATGATGATAGTTTTGATGATTAAATGCATCTTATTTATATTAATGGGATTATCTTTATTAAAAGAAGAAATTATTTCTTCTTTTTTTTTGTTTTGACGATTATTTCACATTGCTTTTTTTCTTCCATAAAAAACAACATATTGTCCGTTTTTTAGCTTCAATGTGATCTTTATTTTCTCGCTTCTCTCTCTGGCTCATTCAATCTCTTGGGAACTTTAAAACTAAATAGTCAAACTAAATCATTTGTGAATATTTTTTCTTCATTTATAATTAATAGCAAAAGATAAATCGTTCTTTATTTTATGTATATTACTCTTTTTTCTTCATTAACTAATAAAGATAAATGATAATATTAATACGAAATTAGTTTTTACAATTTTATTTTATTATTCAAATAAGACAAATTCAATTCTATATATCTGACAAAATTTTATCTTAAAATATTTTTATCAATTTCGAAGTTAGTAATTCAAAATGTATAATACAATCCAGATTTGTTTCTAGACAAGGTAACAAGAGAAAGTAATTTGGAAGGATAAATCGTGTTAGTTTAATATAAAAGAAATAAATTATAAAAATATTTTATTTTTTCAATTAAATAAGAAGATAATTTTGCACAAAAATGTTGTGAATTGAATAATAATCGATAAGAAAGAAAAAGAAAAAAAAAGGGTTAAATCCGAACTCCCAGATTTGAACTGGGGACCTATAGGTTTCTATGATAAATTTCCATTACAGCCTACCGCTCTGCCAACTGAGCTAAGTTCGGATATACAAGGCATAGTTTGGAAAGAAAATTCTTCTTTAAACTTTTTTTATATTTTATATAAAAACTAAGATTTAATAAAATATCAGATTCAATTTTCATCTTTTTAACAGTTTTTAAAAAGATTCAAATGATATTTTAGAGAGTAATAAATGAAGAATCGATTTTTGACAGATTTCTTGACACTTTTAGAAGAATTTTTTTGTAGAATATAGCATCTATATTTTCATTTCAACAGTAAATTTTGATGATGTTAATTTAGTATGGAATTTAAACTTGACACCAATTGTATTAATATCGATAATAGCTTAAAAAATAATTTTACATCTTTTCTATTTCAATTGATTTCAATAATGATTGTAACAAAATTCTGCATCTATTTGTTTTTGAAATTGATTATCAATACTATTTTGACAATTTGAGAGATTGATTTAACAAAATAATGTCGTTCGTAAGTATTATTTTAAGAATAATGTATATTTTGTTAGATTAAAATCGATAGTCCAAATAATGTAACATGTCAAATATTTCTTTTTAAAAACAACATAAATTAGAACTAGTAGACAAATATATCATGTTGTACAATAGAACTACAATACTTGTTAAATCGACAATATTTATAGTGTATTATACAACTCTAGATCATAGAGTGATTAGATCGTATTCTACTCTTGTTTTAATTAAATCCCCCTGTAATGTGTTATTGAATAATGTTATCTTGCTGAACTCAATTAACTAATGAAATAATAAATATTAGATTCTTGTAAAACATATTCTTTTATAATCTTTTTGCTAAAATCCTAATCTTGTAATCAATAGAAACGATCGTAAGTAGAGGATTCAAAAAATGAAGTTAAAAGTTAGATTAGAAGGAAATATCCGAGAATATATTTAAATATTGATGTACTATTAAATGACATAAACTGAATCAACTGATATTTTTAAATTTGAAGAGTTTATTTTATTTTCTTATTGTAATGTAAGATTTTTGAAAGAAGATTCGAAGAGAGTAGTAGTTTCAATTGAATGAATATGATAAATATTCTTGTATTTTATAGATATAGTTTAGAAATTTAATTCTATTTAAATTAGTTTTAATTGATATCTACGTATATATCATATTCATTGGTAATGATACATTCTTTCTCTCAGCCTAATATATAACAAGTCATTAAAATACACCAGCTCGGTCCTACTTGTGCATGGAAAATATACCCGATATATTACATATAGAAACGAGAGAGAGAACGCATATATTTCTATGGACAGTACCATTAATTATGTGCTCTATGTCACATAGTAAAATCTGATATAATAAGCAAATTGAAATATATACGAATATAAAGACTAGATAGATAATATTCATTTTCTAAAAAAAAATCAGTATTTTAATAACAAATAAATTTTAGTTAAAAGAAAAATTATTGAAAATATCGATATTCTTAATTGCAATGCAAATAAATCATATATGAGTATAGTTATCTTCGTAATCAACAACGTGTTTTGTGAAATATGTCGTCACTATCACTATATGTTTTCTCCTTTCTTTCATTCTGTCAACATATTTTTCACGTGGTGGTGCAATTCCATCGGTATATAATATTATATTTTATATACATTTCAGTTTATTTCTTTCCATCAATTTTTGTTTTGTGAAAGAAATCTGTCCGTTTTATTTTGATTAAAAGATTTGTTAATAATGGAAAACAGTTGTATTGTACATAATAAAAAAACATTATCAAAATTTCATGGGAATATTAATCAACTTCGTCGAACCAATGAATTTAATATTTCTATTTTAAAACAATTACCAAAACGATGTTGTTCATGTAATGAGAAAATAGGTAAGAAAAATATTCGATAATATTTTCATTTTTATAATCTTCTTGTTTTGTAGGAGAATCTATATTTACTATTGATCATTTACGTAAACTTTGTCATGAAATTCAATCATTACAGACAACACTATCAATAATATCTGAACCTGTAAAACCTATCCATCATGTATCACTTAAATCTTCTACAGGACTCTTAACTCGACAAAGTAATTACAAAGCTGGTCGTTTTGTTGGACGTGGTGGAGAAAATGTTAAAAAAATTGAAAATGAATTAAATATTAATATTAATATTCCTAATAAAAAATCTATGAAAACTTATCGTGAATTAGAAAAGAAACTTCGATTGAATGGTGAAAATATTCATCCACCTGATCTTTTAGTATTTTTTACTATGAAAAACAATGATAATGATCAAAATAATATTGAAAAGATTAAACAATCATTACAAGATAAATGGAATAAAATTGATGTTACCAAAAAACCACGACCATTTACAAATCAAACATTGTCTTCATTTATAATTCAACCATCGACTAGTATTGAAGGAGATTCTCGTTGGAGACCGAAAAAACGAATACCAAAAACGAAACAAAAACTAAGAGAAAAACAATCCAATGAACAAGAAGAAATTATTTGTGCACAACCTTATTTTAAACCTCTATCAATGCCACAAGAAATAACGCCGAAATCCACACGAAAAAATAAAAAATAAAATTTTGAAATTCATTTCCTATTAACAGTCAATAGAAAACAAAGTTTATTTCTAATAGTATAACACTAAAAGTAATTTCTTT